>JAVXUO010001870.1:15000-45000 GCA_033065855.1 Escallonia rubra
GAAATGTGCATCGTTTGCCTTTAATGCCATGTTTTGAGCCTTATACGTTTATTTGAAATTCTATTCGATGCTTTGTATTTATTTCTCATTGTGCATGGATTTAATCATTGCATTATCAATTGTTGTCATTCTGTTAATTGACATGAGTTTCTGCATTGGTGTGTCTGGCAGAAGTTGGTGTATATTGTTGGATGATATTGGTGTGGGCTAGTACCTTGACGAACTAGCCGGTGTGTTGGTGTAGGCTAGTACCTTGATAGACTAGCCGGTGTAAAGTGTTAGTGAGCATCGCCTTTGTGGCTTTGCTAAGTGATTACCCTGCACTGCCTGTGTGGCTTTGCAATTGCTCATGTTCAATAGCATATGTGATTATTTGCATCGTATCTGAAAAATGTTCTTATTTGTATCTGGTTTATGGCATTGAACTGAATCTCCTCCATATTGCAATCGTATTAAATCTGTAAATTTTTCTTATCTCTTTACTAAAATTTTGAGCGACCTTAATGAGCTCTAGTAACTAGCGTTAGAGTACTTCAAATTTACCTAGAGGCAAGCGAGCTAGTGAACTTGAACCCCTGTGTGGGTGAACCTCTGTAATTCATTATCAGATTTAATTTTAGTTTATCAATCATGATTGCGCACTCAGGATAATACATTAATTGATGGTTAGTTTCTTTGACAGGTTGATGACATTATTTGATTAAGTTTTAAAGATGTTATTGTCTTAGCGTGAATGATCGAGCGAGTGTTAACGTTCCGAAAATTTTGGGATGTTACACATTTGTTCACTTCGTGATTGTGGTTAAGGATGTTCGTTTCCAACAATTGACAATCTGTTTGCGTGTTTACACCGACTAAAAATATAAACTCTCTGCAAATCCAGATACATTTTCTTTGGTGGTGTCTCTCATAATTCATTGAATCAGTTTGTTCTTCTGCATGTGCAACCTATTTCCATATCTAAAAATTAAAATAAATTAAAATATATCAGTGACATTTTGGTCCTTCTTTAATGTGTAGCAAAGTAGGTGTTTGCAAAGCTAGCCATTTGGCAAATGGCCCACATGTCCCATCATTTTATGCATACATTTATTTATTTATTTTTGTTCGGAAAGAGGGATGAAATTTACTTGATTCATTATTACAATCTATTTCTAAAAACTAAAATACGTCTGCGACACTTTGGGTTCTGGTCTTTCTTCAATGGGTAGCGGAGCCAGATGTCTGGCAGATAGCCCACATGTCCTCTCATTTTATATATAATTTTTTTTGAAAGAGGGATAACTTTTTCTTAATTCATTATTTATTAAAATGAGAGATACGTATTTTTTGGTTGAGAGATAACTTTTACATAAGCCATATTCTGAGGGTTAAATTTTTTTGGTTGAGGTCCCCACTAGTAAAAATGGCCTCTACAATGTTTACCGAAAGGAATGTGAAACATTTATGTAATTCTAATTTTTTTAGAGAATAACACAATTAAAATTTTTAAATGGTAGTTAGTACGTATAAGGACATGCTTGCTTTGTATAATTTAAAACTAATTAAAGGAGTTCAAATAAATTCTAAAGATCAAGCTTCGCATATTAAGAAATAATGTTGAAAAATGACAAAAAATAAAATTTTAAATAGTAAAAGTTTCATCATTTAAAATTTATTTTATTAAATGTTATCATTAAGTGATGCTTGATTATTTTTTGCGAAATCCCTTTTACTAACTTTATTTTTGCACACGCATAGCGTGAATAGAAGGGAAAAAATGAACCGCCTTATAGGAAGAAGCTTCATAACCAATCGCGGCTGTTGGTGTGCATATATACACAGCAAAGCAAAAGGTTAACTGGAAGATCAATTTAGGCCCTTCAATATTCAAAACGTCTCTCCTACATTTCTTTTGGGGTTTAGTGCGGTTTTGTCGACGGTGTATATGCACTGCAAAGCAGAAGGTTAATCACAAGATCAATTTCAGCCCTTCAATAATCGAGTAAACTAAACGCCTCTCTTTCATTTTTTTTATGGGTGTAATGCGGTTTTACGGGCGTAGTCTTATCACGAATTGTTTTAGCCTTTCGAGTTTTGCTCGGATTAGATTCCCAATTCATAGCTTGAGTTTCACTATCTGGCTGATGTTGTTCATGTTGTTGGCTTTTTAGCTTTTGGAGCAAAAAATTTGTATTTCAGTGTACTCCCTCCCTTCATCGGTTTTTTTGGATTTGACTTTTTTGCAAATTTTGAGGTAGGTTAGGTACATGTAAATAGTGACTTCACTTGTTTTAGCCTCACTCGACTCGCCAAATGATACTTAAATCTATCTTTGGGAACTAAAAATGTCAAAAGATATATATAGACTTCACTCGTTGTTTTTCCCTAACTCGACTCGCCAATTGATACTTAATTCTTATTAGGGAACCACAAATTGTCAAAAGATAAATATTGACTTCACTCGTTGTTTTACCCTTGCTCGACTTGCCAAATAATACTCAAATCTATCTTAGGCAAGCACAAAATTTTAAAAGGAATGAATGGAGGTAGTATTAAGTTGAAGATTGAATTTTAAAATCAAGTATCATGATGTATAAGTATTTATTGTCCCGTTCAGTAAAGTTAATTTTAGTTATAAAAACCAAACATGACCTTATAAATAATTATTTACTCTTTAAATTATTATTTTGCATCATTTTTCAAAAAACAAAAACTATAAATGTTGAAGATTGAAGTTTTATAGGTAAAAAGAAAAAAATATACAATAATGATTGAATTTAAAACAAAGGCTAAAGATACAAATATTTGTCTTTGAGAGTTTGAATATTACAACCAATAATGCATGTTGTGCAACCAACACTTGACATTGTACAACCAATAATGCAGGAATAACAAACAATCGTGACCCGCTACCCGGTAACACCCTCCGATGACACTGCCGGCAACACCCACCGCCCGACAACACCCTCCCAACACAACCGCGGTAGACCACCACTCTTTACACAACAACACCCCTAACCAAGAGTTTATGTCGCAAGTTAGTTAGAATATCTTATATAGAGATGATACTAAAACCCATTCATTAGTTACCAGTAATGGCAACCCAACTCATTACTAGCTCAAAAACAGTCCATGAGTTTTAATGGGAAAGAACAAATTATTGAGTGTGATGTTAGCACTAATTTTGCACGTGTCTCTAGAATAATGAATAAATTAGTGCTATCCGAAAAATTATGCTAAAAAAAGTTGAGTACATCTCTTGATGGAGTTGTTTAAATGGGCTCTTACTAACAAAGATGCAATAGACTTCACCTATGTGAACATAGAAGTGGTGTCGCTTTTTAAGAGAGTTATTTGGGTTTACTATCGAGAGCGTTCATGAATCCATGATTGAGCACATGGCAATAAACATGCCAAGCGAGTTTATATCATTTACAAGATACTATTATGTGCTAATTAGTAATTCTGACAATAATCTCCAGAGTACTTGGTTTAAGGTCTAACTACTAAAGACTATGAAAAGGCTTTGAGTACTTATACTCATGGAAGGTTTAAGTTGAATAACAATTTCTTGAAAAATAATAAGATCGAGTAGTAGATTTTGAGGAGACTTGTAATTAAATAATCAAAGTGGGGGAATGTTGAGATTTAACTTTTAAGTCTAATGGATAATGATTATTTTATGTAATTGAGAGCTTAAATATTTACAATAGCAGCCATTGTCTTCATCTTCTTTGGCAGAACCTGGAGGTGACTTGGCCACTTCATTCCAAATACAAACCCATGTGACAGTGGTTCTAGCGGGCAACCAGCACCTTTGTATTATATATATATATATATATATATATATATATATGTGTGTGTGTGTGTGTGTGTGTGTGTGTGTGTGTGTATGTATGTCTGTGTGTGTGTGTGTGTGGAAGCCACAATCACAACAACGGATAACACCTCTTCAAGAAAGAGGCAAATGTAGTTGCAGTGACCATTGCACAACAATAGTCACTGACTACCCTCTTCGGCTTTTCCATTGAGAAAATCAAATGCACTAGCATGTCACCATTACATGAATTAGCGGAAATGACCAAAGCCCCATCCTCTTACTTTCTTCTTCTCGGAAACGACCAAAACAAGGCTAGACAAAACAGAAAGTATCATAGTATATCAACCGGGATTATGCACATGTTAAATAAGTGCTTAACTTTAGAATCTTGACAGCTCATAAAAAATGTCATTCATGCACATGTTTAATAAGTGCTCAACTTTAGAATCTTGACAGCTCATAACAAATGCCATTCCTTTTTGTATAGCTTAAGTTTTGGGCATAGTTATAGGATTTTCATTTTTTTACAGCTTCATTTTAGCCCATAGATATAGTTCTTCAATGTATATATATTGCTACTTGTAAATAAGATTAGACAACAATTGATACCATTCCTGTCATGGTATCAGAGCCTAATATTTCCGCTTAGCCCTCTTTTATTTTTTTTTCTCTCCTCGTCTGGCGTTCATCCTTCCCGGACCACTGTCACTCGACTGCGTCAAATTCCAGCCTATTTTTCTTTTTCAGCCGCATAATAACCGACCTTCACTTCATCGGACTCTTAGGTCCCGTATCCTTCTCTGCTGGTGTGCAAACAATCTGACAGTACCTCTTCTCTCTCGGCTATCACTACCGACGCACTCAATCAGACTCGCAATCAAGGAGTGGTGTGTTCCCATCTTCATCGACATGGCCAAGGACGCAGAAACCTCCAAGCGTAAACACATCTATCCAACTTCAAAATACTACTTGTCCAGTCAAGCAAACTCAGCCACTGCAGAGGACCCAGACCGTACACCTACGGGACGACCCTGGTGCACATTTTATCATCGGGTGGGTCACACATAGGAGAAATGTTATCGGCGTCTTGGTATTGCTCTACCTGATAAGGGGCGGGGACGAGGTCGTGGATCCCTTGCCATGCCACAAAACGCAACCTGCTCCTCATCTGGCCCACTCTAGGCCTCTGCCGTCGCAACACAGAACAACAGCCTTTTTCTCTGCCAGGCACAGGCTGCCGCCACTACCGCTCTTCCTGGCCTGACACCCGAGCAGATGCAACTCCTCATCACGTTTCTGGAATCCTCTCCATTGGGTACAGACTCTCTCGTATGTAAATCCCTGCCTACAACAGATACTTGGTTGATCGATAGCGGTGCCTCGCACCATATGACGGGGAACTTGAATTTCTTTTCAAGTATTTGGGATATTTCACCTTCTCTGGTAGGCTTACCAGACGGTCTACAAACTAATGCCATCAAAGCATGAAGTGTCTCCTTGGCAGACGACATCACTCTTCGCACGTGCTATATGTGCCAAACTTGGCTGTTAATCTTATTTATGTCTCTTGTTTAGCTACTGACGCTAACTGCTTTGTAGCTTTCTCCCATGATATATGTGTATTGGAGGACCGCACTTCAAAGAGCCCAATTGGACTGGGTAAGACGCATCGGGACGTGTTTGTGTTTCAACCTTTTCCTACTGCTACAATGGCCATCGTCTCTGAGTCTGAGTCCTACGAGCTCTGGCACCGGCGCATGGGGCATCCCTCCAGTCAGCCTCTTATTCATCTTCCTACAGTTTTAGTTGTTTCCTCTTCCTTTAAAACTATTTGTGATGTGTGTTGTCGTGCAAAGCACACTCGAACTGTTTTTCCTGATAGTACTAGTCGTGCTATGGATATTTTTGGATTGATACATTGTGACATTTGGGGCCCCTATCGGGTAAGCAATATTTTCTGGTGCAAAATATTTTTTAACAATTGTGGATGACTATATTAGGGTAGTCTAGGTTTATTTAATGCATGATAAGGGCAAGACTGGTACCTTGTTTCGAAACTTCTGTAATATGCTACATACTCAATTTGGCAAACTTGTCAAAATAATTAGGAGCAATAACGGCCATGAATTTAATTCCCAGCCCATGACCCAATTCTACAATAATCACGGTATCTTACACCAAACCTCTATGGTCGATACACCTAAACAAAATGGGAGAGTTGAGAGGAAACACCGTCATATTCTAGAGGTCGCCCGAGCCTTACGTTTTCAAGCCAACCTACCTATTGAGTTTTGGGAGGAATGTGTACTTACTGCTGCTCAACTCATAAACCGTACTCCTTCAGCCATTCTTAAACACAAAACACCCGATGAATTTCTTTTCCAAAAAGTCCCATCATAGTCCCATCTTCTGGTCTTTGGGTGTCTTTGCTATGCTCACACAAAATCGACGGACAAATTTGCCCCTAGAAGTAGACTCTGTGTTTTTCTTGGGTATCTCCTGGGCAAGAAAGGTTGGCGGGTATATGATCTCGAAACTAATCAAGTCTTTTTTTCCCGGGATGCAAAGTTTGAGGAAACCGTCTTCTCATTTACCACACCTCTTGGCCCTTCTCCTACACCCGATTCCACCACTCTCTGCCCAGCAAGGGACTGTGTCGAACATTCTATGGCATCCCTTCTAGTGATAGGGGAGACATACCACCAGGGACATGGGGAGATCCGTCACCCTCACCGGCTCCCACTCCTTCCCCTGGTCTGTCGGTTATCACTACGGGTCCTGACCCCGAGATCTCTTCTCCGACTTCTCCACCGAGCTCTCCTTCTACTACGTCTCCCACTCTTAGTCATGGAAAGCGACAAAAGAAAGCTCATTTTGTTCTCAAGGACTATGTATGTCACACTGCTCAAGTTCTTCCCCCTCCCGCATCTTCAACACCCACCAAAAGCTCTAGCGGGCCTAGGTATCCTCTGGCTAATTTTGTATCTCGTAAGTCATTTTTTGCTGCGCACACTCCATTTTTGGATGCAGTTTCTTCCGGCTCTGAGCCGCGTTCCTACAAGCTTGCATCCCACGATCCAAAGTGGCATGCAGCCATGCGAGCAGAAATTGATGCTCTTGAAGCAAATGGTACCTGGACTATTGAAGACTTACCTCATGGCAAGAAGCCCATCGGCTCAAAATGGGTGTACAAAATTATATTTAACTCTGACGGGTCTATTGAGAGATACAAGGCCCGGGTTGTGGTTCGAGAGGATACTCAAGTTGAAGGACTTGACTATACCGAGACTTTTACCCCAATTGCCAAAATGGTGAGTGTTCAGGTATTCTTAGCAGTTGCTGTTATTAAAAATTGGGAGCACCATCAAATGGACATAAACAATGCCTTTCTGCATGGTCATCTCCATGAAGAAGTATATATATAGCCACCTCCGGGGTTCTCTCCTTCTAGCCCAAATAAAGTTCTCCATTTGCGTAAATCTCTCTATGGTTCGCGACAGTCACCCCGCAACTGGTTCGCAAAGCTCTCCACCGCCCTACGTTCTTATGGCTTTCTTCAGTTCCATGCCGATCACACACTCTTCACCTATCGAAAAGGGGAGTTCTCTCTGTCCTTGTGTATGTGGATGATTTGATACTTGCTGGGAATAATAGCACCGCATGCTCTTCATTCAAACAGTATCTCAACGACTGCTTTAAGCTTAAAGACCTCGGGCCTCTCAAGTATTTTTTGGGCATCGAAGCAGCATGTGGACCGCGTGGCCTCTTTCTTTCTCAGCGTAAATATGCACTGGATATCCTCTCTGAATCCAGTTTATCTTTGTCCAAGCCCACTGCATTCCCTATGGAATAGAACCACGATCTTGCTCTTGCTGACGGTCCTTTCCTCTCCGACCCAAGACCATATCAGCGACTCATTGGTCACCTTGTCTACCTCACCATCACTAGGCTTGACATTTTCTATGTCATCCATGTCTTGTCCTAGTTCATGCAGTCTCCTCGTTCCCAACATTGGGACTCCCCGCTTCAGGCTTTACGGTATCTCAAAGCCACCCCGGGCCAAGGCTTGTTTTTAGCCGGCCGATAGTCCTCTTTAGATCTATGCCTTTTGTGACTCGGACTGGGCCAGCTGCCCACTCACCCGACGTTCCGTTATCGAATATTTTGTTTCCTTGAAAAATTCCCCCATTTTATGGCATACCAAGAAACAACCGACAGTTTCTCGATCATCTGCTGAGGCAGAATACCGTTCGATGGCGGTAACCACTTACGAGCTCACTTGCCTTAAATCCTTTCTTCTCTCTCTTGGCATTCACCATGATCGTCCCATGAGACTCTTTTGTGACAATCAAGCGGCATTACATATTGGTTCGAACCCGGTCTTTCATGAAAGGACCAAGCACATTGAGATTGACTGTCACTATGTCAGAGAGCATCTACTTACCGGCAAAATTAGCACCGCACATGTTCGCATAGCATAGCGGGTAGCCGACATCTTCACTAAGGCACTTGGGCATCACCAGTTTCATTATCTTTGCTGCAAGTTCGGCATTTGAAATCTCCATGCTCCAACTTGAGAGGGAGTATCAACCGGGATTATGCACATGTTAAATAAGTGCTTAACTTTAGAATCTTGACAGTCCATAACAAATGCCATTCATGCACATGTTAAATAAGTGCTTAACTTTAGAATATTGACAGTCCATAACAAATGCCATTCCTTTTTGTATAGCTTAAGTTTTGCGCATAGTTATAGGATTTCCATTTTTTTACAGCTTTATTTTAG
Organism: Escallonia rubra; assembly: GCA_033065855.1. Classification (NCBI taxonomy): domain Eukaryota; kingdom Viridiplantae; phylum Streptophyta; class Magnoliopsida; order Escalloniales; family Escalloniaceae; genus Escallonia; species Escallonia rubra. The sequence continues at coordinate 23,589 of JAVXUO010001870.1, forward strand.
CCCATAGATTTAATTCTTCAGTGTATATATATTGCTCCTTGTAAATGAGATTAGACAACAATTAATACCATTCTTGTCATAGTACGTTGGAGAAAGTCATTGCTAGGATTGACAGACTTGAATTAACGAATGGCTATAGCCCCCGATCAAAGTATACCACAAGTCGTCCAACACCAAGCTAAGGAAGTGAAAGGGGCCTCTCCTAATTGTGGAGTTTAGACATAGGGTTGGGTGGCTGAACGCCGATCTTTATTTATATTAAGGCTTCCATTGCGATAAAGACATTGAGTCATTCGCTCACTCCCGACTATGCTCTGCCCCTCACGCTTTTTGGGCTTATGGGGCAGAGTTGCCAGTTGGCTAGTGGATGCCAGAATTTGCCCCCCCCCCCGCGCAAATTTTCTTAGCAACTTACTGACGAAATAGCTTAGTTGGACGAAAGAGTTTACCGACCACATAAAAATTCATTGAAGCTATAACACCCCCAAAATCTGATACTGGTTTTACCGTTAAAACCCCAACTAATTATTTATTAGACCTCTAGCAACGATTCAATGAGCAATATTTCTGTCAACTTTAGCCACATTTTCTTTAAACAAAATGTTGTAGATGAGTGGAGCTGAGCCTTATAGTTTATGACCCTTAGAGACAATTTATTTTAGAAATCTTACATTATAATTTAACGTTAACAATTATAAGTGATATTGATTGAAGTTTTATATTCAAAATCTGAAAATAATGTCAACTCTTTACTTTTGGAGAATGAGGGAACAAAGGAGGAAATGAAGGAAAATTTAAATCTTACCTTAAGAGTCTATTCGGTTACAACAAGAGAAGCATGATACACCAGTTACAGACAAAAAAAATAGAGAAGAAGAGAGAGAGAGAGAGAGTTATACAAAGAAGAAGACTGTTGGTGTTCGTGAGAAAGGGAGAGAAGAGTGCTAGAAAGAGGGATAGAGGGGGACGGCAGATTGAATTTTCGACGAAGGTGGTTCAATTTCTCGGTAAGCCGTCACCTTTTCTTCTCGATTTAATTATTCACGGATTTTAGTATTTTGTGGGCTGAGATTTGCATGAGTTTGGATGTGTGCACTGTGAGACTGAGTGAGTAATATGTAGGTGAGGTGTGTGAGTGTAAACCGTGTACCCAGAGAGTGTACTGTGTTGCATATGTGCGCGCATAATCAAAGTGGGTGTTGTGCGTGAATTATGTGCTAGAGTTGTTTGTGTGTGTACAGAGAAACAAGAATGTGTGCAACCGTGAGTGCATGAGTGTGTGTTTGTGTGGAAGAGATGAGGAGGAAGTGGGTATAACCCTTTTTCGTGAACCTGTGTGTGTGCTAAATGGTGTGTGCGTGTGTATTGAACCAGAGAAAAAGACCCACTGCCGTGAGAAAGTGGGTGTGGGAGGTATGGTGTGTTGGAATTGTTGCAAGAAACAGGCAAGAACAACTCCAAAAATATAATATAAAACAGCTGGCTGAGGCGCGGACTAGGTCGCTCTCTTAAGACGATTCGCGCCCCTTCGGAGAATTACCACCGGTGCAGCAAGGTTATTAACGCATCGCCTCCGGGATACAACAGCCCAGCTTTCACTGTTGCTTCACTCGTAATTCTGCACAAACGAATGAAGCAGAAGCTTCACTCGATACCTTACCAAAATGCCCACAAGTCTAAGTGTTTAGAAATCAGAAAAGAGAGTTTGAGAGTTGTCTGTTGAAAAGTGAGGAAGATGTCTCCTTTTATAGGTGAAGAAAAATAGCTGTTGAAAAGCTGTTACAAAGAAATAAATCCGAAATTCATTTCAGAAATAAAATGCTGCAATAAAAACATGACTGTTGTGTAATAAAAGAAAAATGTGACTGTTGGAGGGTAATGAATAATATGACTGTTGTCCAACAGCTATATTTTGCAGTATATATATGGTCTCACTATAGTCCCATAAGAATTCCGGGGAGGCCAGAATGCTGCCATAGAGCATTCGTAAATTTGCACAAACGAATGAAGCATAAGCTTCACTCGATACCTTACCAAAATGCCCACAAGTCTAAGTGTTTAGAAATCAGAAAAGAGAGTTTGAGAGTTGTCTGTTGAAAAGTGAGGAAGATATCTCCTTTTATAGGTGAAGAAAAATAGCTGTTGAAAAGCTGTTACAAAGAAATAAATCCGAAATTCATTTCAGAAATAAAATGCTGTAATAAAAACATGACTGTTGTGTAATAAAAGAAAAATGTGACTGTTGGAGGGTAATGAATAATATGACTGTTGCCCAACAGCTATATTTTGCAGTATATATATGGTCTCACTATAGTCCCATAAGAATTTTGGGGAGGCCAGAATGCTGCCACAGAGCATTCGTAAATTTTAGAAACTCGTATCTCCCCCACTTGTCCTTCCCCCCTTGCGCGTGCGAGTCTTAAACTCAAGCGCATCTTACTTAAAGGCCAAGGAGTGTCACTTTATATACTTCTTAAAGTTCGTTACAATAATCAATGTGGGATAAGAACTTTCCAAAAGTTTAAGTATGTAAGAAAATTTTCCACTTGCCATTTTCAAGCAATGTGGGACTAAAGCACTTTATGGTTTTACTCAAAACTTCAATGTTTTCTCAAAATCAATCTTTAAAAGAGAATTTTTTGTTAAAATACTCCAACATGGTGTATGTATAATTATTGGGTGTGGGTGTTTTTATGTGAGATGTGAGGGTTGTTATATGTACTTGAGAGAGAGTAAAGAAAGAAAAAAGGGCTGCCATGAGGGGGCTCTATGTGAGGGTAAGTTCTGCGTTTGGACAGAGGTGGAAGAAGAAGAAGATGATGAATAGTAAATGGGTTTATGCAGTGGAGTGGTACACTGTGCTTGCACAGTTCTATCACGTGGTTGTTAGGTATTGTACCATTGTTGAAAAACACTAAAACTTTACTAAAAAGGTTCTTAGGGCAATATAAGAATCACGGTTGAAATTTCATATTTTTCTGATATCGTTTGGTATGTTTAATATTTTTATCAATTTAATTTTCCTAAAAATCATTTGGGGTGTTTAAAATTCTTATAAAACTCTAGAAAAAGTACAGTAATGTTTTTATGATATAAATAAGTTTTAGTTTCAGTTTCATGATTTTTAGAGTTGATTTGGTACTAAATCCATATCACATTTGAGTCAGATAAATGGATGATTTTAAAATGGTTTAGATGCTTTTTAATTTTCAATTTTAATTTATATATTATCCTTATATATTTTAAAGCTATTGTAAAATTTATGGGACTTTTATTTCGGCTGAAATTATTAATAGCTATTTTGGGTTTTTCTTCTATTTAAAGAAATTATTTTAATTCTAAAATATTCAAAAATTCTGAAAATTCATATTTTGACTTTTTATAATGTTTTAAGGGTATTGTTATGCATTAAGGGTTGAGTGGGGTTCTCGGCTAGATTGGCTGTACGTAGAACCCGTTTCGATTTGGTTCGAGTTGAGAGTGTCAGAGTGAGTAACATTTAAGAATTTAGCTTTGGTTTCATTGTTTATGAGGATAGATTTTATTTTGATAAATAGTTTGTCAATATAGGTTAAATCAAAGGATCTGTACGAGATTGCTTAACAGCGTGCATAACTTGGATTGATGTAAGGAATTCTATTTGAACCCTATTTTATTGCTCTGATTCCGAATGCTTACATTAAATTTTAATTTTTATGATTGATATAAAAAAATATTTTCAAATTGCTCATGAAACCCTAATTTGAGCGTTATAACGATCATTTGAAATTCTAGTTCATTCTCATCTGTTTATTGGCTCAATCATCGTAAAATATTTTCAATTGTATTTATTTCTTCTAAATGTTGACATGAGTTAGTAATTCTGGGAGTTATAAGGATGGTGCGTATTGTTGGAGTTACAAGGATGGTTTATTGGTTGGGTTAAACTAGTACCTAAATAGACTAGTGAGTGTACATATGCATATATAAAGTGTATCGAGCACTGTCGGGGTGACTTTACTATAGTGTACTGCTCATGTTCAATGTTACCAATATCTGTTTTATTATACCTGAAGTGCTTTGAATGACTATTGATTTGAGGGATCGAGATACTACTTGTCCCTATGTTTATATCAAATTGATGTGACTTCATCAAAAATAAAATCCTTTGAAAATATGTTATTTGACTTAAATGTAAAAATCGTTCGATTCTTTTTTAAATCTTTGATCGAACTTACTGGGCTCTCAAAAACTCACTCTCGTTTGACTTCCTTTCCGCAGGTTATACAATAGGATATTTGGAGTGATTAGAGCCTGAATAAGAAGTCGACTCAAAATTTTATTATTTCTTTTAGTTAAGCCCCTGCGAGGCAAAGTAATGTATAACTTAGTTTCACGAGTTTATAATTTTAGTGTTTTTTGTTTTAGAAATTGAGAGTTTGAGTTATTGTAGAAGCTCTGATATATGTTGGGGCTTTCTTATCAAATTAAGGTAATTAAATGATTAAGTAATTGATCGATCGATTGTTTAACAATCAAAAAATTGTGGGGTGTTACAGAAGCATCCAGCAGCGCCACGCCAGTAGAAAGAGTTAAGCACCACTAACCTAACCTAGTGTTGGGGAACTCGGAAGAAAACTATTCAGCTTAACTTCACTTGGGTTCACTTTCCTTGTGACCTGGTTAATAAAAGAACCGTACGCACAAAGCAAGCAAGGGAAACCTCTGCCTGTGTTTTGGCCAAGAAGATGATACATTTGTTCCGAAATTACACACACAAAAAAAAAATGTTTGTTTTGCTGATTCAGATTGCTCTCTTAATCTCTCGAAGTTTATCTACGACTGTTTCACAAAAAAAATTCTGAAATCTTCGATATTTTTCAATCACAGTTTTTCTTAGGTTTCGTTGTATCCTACAACCCATTATCAAACTCTATCTTGAATGGGGGTAAATAACGTTCTAAAGAAAGTGTCTTTATATACGTCGTAAAGCCTTTTTTTTTCGTTTCATTTCTTGGCAACATTCCCAACAATTAGAATTAAATCACATGTTTTTTCCCCCTTAAATATAGGTGAAAGGTATGAAGAATGAAGATGCATGATAACTTTTGATATGTAGCCAACGATGAATCTCATTCGGGCGCAAAATGTTTTTATCAGTGACATACTGGCCATTTTTAATATATGTGAGTTGTATTAGCAGTAAACGATGGCTGGTGGTACTTTTGTTTTAGACGATGGTAATTCACTACAAGAAAATAGATTATTTGTGATGCTAAATGTTGTCACCGTAGTAGAATGACAAGCTTTTGTCGTCGACAACATCAAAGTCACTTTTTTCGAATGTTGTGACAACATCAAAGTTGTCACTTTTGCAATCATTCCACTGACAAATTTTTGTCACTTACTTTTTTCGAATGTTGTCATTATGACCCCCCCATCGATACCAAAAAAAACATAAACCCTTACAATAGACTTCAGGTTGAGATTTTGTGACTACTTAACTCTTCACACTGTCATTAGTGACGACTTTAGTGTTGTCATAATTTTAACATGTGATGACTTCAATGTTGTCATATATAATCATTTGTGCCAAAGTTGACGCTGTCAAAATTCCAATTTATGTCAATCATTTGTGTCGTCACTAAAAGATTCAGGGACAACTCCTCCTTGTCACCATTTTAATTTTTTCATGTTGCCACTATAAACACTAGTGACAAATTTATGTCCATGTAGTGACAACCGTAGCTTTCTTAATTATTGGGTAGTAGTGATGATACTAAGTTGCCACATGTAATAATTTTTTGTGCCCTAGTGCATAATGCTATTCTACAAAACAAGGAGGATAAACTCTTAGTTTTACACAATCAAATTCAAAATTCATCCATTGCAAAGACACCATCTCTTACAGAAGTCTGCTTGATCTTATCGTAAAGAAAAAGCATTCCCTTTACAAAATTACTAAGTACAATAACTGTAGGGTATAGACCTGGCAAACGGGTCGACCCGCGCGGGTACGGGTATTACCCCGGTCGGGTCCGGGTAAAACCGGGTCGGGTAATTTATACCCGGGTTTTCCCGGGTACGAATATCCGGGATCGTAGGGTATTACCAGCGGGTCTTGGCTTTTTTTTTTTAAAAAATTCAAAACAGATTTTAACTCACATTCAAAAACAGTATTTGCTGGTTATCTTGCTTATTTTATCAACACACTTCCTGTCTTTGATTGTTAATTTGTTATTGTAAAAACAATTTTCACTTTGTTTATTTTATGTTATGACACATAAAACATTAAAACTCATAATATCCTACATTCCTACTTAGTTACTTACTACTAATTACTTACTAGTTACTAGCATACTAATTGTTAAATACCATATGAACAAATTTAAGCATCTAACCCCATTCCCAAATCCCCGCCCATAATCCAAAAATTTTAAACAACAATTACATCATCATATTACAATATCACATGCATAAATTCATTGAAATTAAAGTCTTCAATTCCATCGTTGTCAACTAAAACTCCAAGTCTTCAAATCTCCGTTAAGCTTCTTGCATCCAAGTCCAACGAACCATCCATGTTTGCATTGATAGGCAAAGATACCTCAAGGTCACTATTGTCCGGCTCATCACCTAAATTTAAGCAAATATGATTAAACTAAATCCCAAAACATAAATATAAACTTCATATTCAAATGCTTTAAAAATAATTACTTACTTTGAATTTCATATCCAAACAACCAATTACGTCCGCAAACTAAAGATTGGGCATTATCCGGAGTAAGTGAACTCCGAACTTTCACTTCGGTAGTCCACTAGTCCAACAACAAATTCAGCAATATATATAACATCCAAATGCAAAAAAATACTATCCAATAATATATATAACATCCAAATCCAACAGCTCAACTTTGTTTATCATTAAAGATGGAAGTGCATAGCTGTCAAATACTTGGACAAACTAACAAAGAGATATGCTGATACTGGAAGCTAAAAGATTGGATCTTTAGATGAATTACTTGATTAGTATTTAGTACCGTTAATACCATATTTAGCCAGATTATTTGGGAGATTGTAACCGATTACTTTGGGATTTGACTTTATAATAAGGCTTCTATTATAGGCAAAATTTGCATCACCAATCGCACCATGAAGTGTGCCACAGTGCATGCATGTTAGAAGGAACAAGAACACAAAAAGGATCCTACTCAAAAGAAAAAAAGGGTGTAAAAACAAATTGAGTTCAAAGAGAACCCCAAGACCAAGCTCCAGGCCTGAGACGAGGACGGCCAAATCTTATGGCATCCTCAATTACCAGCTCATTAAACTCCAGAACAACCTGGGCCAACCAACCCCCATTCAGCACACTGCACACGTGTATCTACAGCACAATCACCTGACATTGTCTTTCCTTAGGGAAGCCAGAGGTCACATACCAACTCCTCTATGGCAGCCATACCTTACCAACAAGCTGGACAATGCTGGGGAACACATTATATACAGTCATACAGTCATACAACATTTGTTTGCATGACCATATATACAGTCATACAACAATTCATCTCTACCAATTCACTGAATTCAGTATTCAATTATTCATAATCATATATAGTATATACAGTCAATCAGTCATACAGAGATCACAGATGTATGAAATTGAAATGAAGGAGGATATAGCAGGAACATAGGCACATAGCTATCACTACTTAGGAGGAGGATAGAACAGTAACAATTTCAGAGATCGATTAAGCAACCTTCCAGGTGGAGTTCCGTGGCGTACGGCGTGAACAGCGGCGGTGGACTGACGGAGGCTGACGGCGGTGTTCGATGGCGTGCTGCTACGGCTTGAACAGCGGCTGTCGACGCTGCTACGGCAGTGGTCGGTCGACGGTCGGTCTGGATCTACCGATATGGCGTCGCGCCGTCTCGACGAGTTCACGATCTGTAGCCGACAGATCTGAGATGAGCGATGAGCCGATGACGGAGGGCTCCGTCGCCGGCAGATGGATTGTTGTCGTGTTGGCTTGCGACGGCGTGAGAAGTGGGTCAATCGTCTATGTGAGAGTGAGAAACGAATTTACTCAATTTAGGGCACATTCCAATTTTCCATTTTATAGTTCAAAAAATCCGGGTAATTTCGGGTTACCCGACCGAGCCTACCCGAAAATTACGGGTCGGTTCGGGTCCGGGTCCAATTTCAGCGGGTAGTGAAAATGGCTACCCATACCCGGCATTTTGGACTGGGTACGGGTCGGGTAACGGGTACGGTTCACTTTTTGCCAGGTCTAGGTAGTTATGGTGTTATTACCCCTTCGTCTTTAGTATTTCACGCTCAATCCCAACAGTCGCTTTCGGCTGCAGGCAAAATGTAACATTATCATCAAACAACAAGGTAAGATAACTAAACAATACTAGATGATTAAGCATGGACCATCTCTTTCAATATAGTCGATAAGTACTAATTTTGAAAGATGTCACGCTTATAAAATTCTACTAGCTTGAACTAGAACTAGTGCTGGTATCTTTTCTTATTGAACATTTAGCATATATTGAATTTACAACTCGCCTTTAAATTAATATACATATATATAAAAGATATCGAACTTTAGAGTGATGGTAAGTACATGTTTTTGTTATTGCAATCAGAGGAAGTTACATGTTCTTGAACAATGAAGACTGTGGAACGAAATTAGTTATTACTAGAAAACTAAATAAGAAGTTGGTTCATACTAGTTTTTTTAAATAAAACGAATTTTTTCGGATGCTTAAAAGTGCCACAACAAGTAATATCAATGACTATTTCCGTACAACATTTGGCGTATCAGTTATAGAGCGACAGTCCTAAGTTTTGTATTACAACGCTATTGGTTGGTTGTATATCAGCACAACATTTCGTGTTACAACTGTGCCGCTTTGTTGGTTGTGTCCGGCACTTTGAAGTGCCACAAAGGCTTTTACCAGGAAGGCTAGAAGCGGCGACACTTGTATCAGTCACTACAAACCCTTTTCCATGACACTTTGTTGTGCCATATATTAATTTCCTTATGGCAACACATCAAAATGCCGTGAAATGTCTATCTCGGCATTGCATTAGTACATGCGCCCCAATAACCTTACTTTCATGTGCCCTAATAACTTAATTTTTACAGCACTTTGGAAGTGACCCAAATATCAATTTCTGCTGCAGTGAAATTATTCCACTAGTAGGTTTAATGGAGAATGACGAGCAAAACAAAAAAAAATGCAGAATGTAGAATTGCTATCATCTTCCACTTGTAATGATTTCAAGTTCTAGGAGTGGTCGAAGATCATTCGACAATCCGACCGGTAATGACTTCGAGAAAATTAAAGTTCTAGCAGTGGACAATCCGATTGTCCATCCAGCAGTGGACAATCCGACCGGTAATGACTTCGAGAAAATAAAAGTTCTAGGAGTGATCGAAGATCATTCGACGACAGAGCAGTGGGCGGCCATTAGAGGGGAAGGTGCGTTGAAGCACTACCCACGATTGTCCATCCAGCATGGTGTAAATTAACTCATTGACATACCTTCTGACTAGGTGGAACTTTTTGTTAATGGAACACTTAACCACTAACTAAATCTTATCTCAAAGTAAGATTTTAATACATATTTTAATCCCCTCTAGTGGTTCAAACATTGGAGATGAGGATAGATTCAGCGCAAAAATTGCCAATAAAACGCTTTTGCTTTTCCTTATACTGACACATGCACAATTTAACTCTCAGCAACACCATTAAAGGAGATATTAAATGCATTATATACGACTGAAAAAAGACTAAAGAAGCACAAATAATATTTCAGTTTTCGGTCATACTATTTACTTTAGAAAGGGCAAAGTATGCTCAAGCTTGGAATCTTGACACATATGTTTATGTAGCCACTTAGGTACTATTGGAATTGTAACTAAGAAATACTTACAGCACGGTGTGGGTGCTGTGACTTGCGCTAATTGTTCTAGTGACAAATTTTTTTTTTTTTGGGGGGCATAAATTATAAAATTTCAATTTAGAACTCAGTATAGCACCCCAGCTATTAAGAGAGGATCCTGATCCAAACCTTATTCCTGCTTTATTATCATATATTTTTTACCATTATATGTGGTCCGTTGGTTGAAGATTTTGGCCTTTGTAACTTCGTGGTCCGTACCACTCCTTTGTGAGTTAGCTGAAAAGAAAGGAAGACAGTGGAGCGGAGAGTTTAGAATGGAAGCATTATGAGTTTCTTTTCTTTTGTGAGTTTAGAATGGAAGCATTATGAGTTTCTTTTTGTTCTTGACTTTAGAATCTATGAGTTTCTTTTGTGAGTTTAGAATGGAAGCATTATGAGTTTCTTTTTGCTTGTGAGTTTAGAATGGAAGGAAGCGATCTAATTCTGTGCCCTTTGTGGGAACAGAAAGGAATCAAAAGATATTGTTACTAGAATGCCTTATGTTTTTTATGATGCACGTTTGTTTTTGTTCAAACATTTAGTACTCCAATATATTTTCATTCAACACATTTTTTTTATTCTTTACATTCCTTCCAAACTTTGAAGAAATGATTTGAGAGGAAATTGGGATCTCATTTTCTATCATCTCTCTTGTAAAAAAATCTCATAAACTAACTCCATATGCATGGTTAACATTTTCGAAGCTTTCATTTCCTACTTTTGAGGGTTATTTTTGTTTAATTACTGAACCGCCTCGGAAAATTTCCTTCTTGACCATGCAAGAGGTCTAAAAAGAAACTCGGAGCCGCCATCTTATTCATGAAAATGAAGGAATAAGAAAAAGAAAAAACTTAAAAGACTCTAAGATGCCAAATAAGATTCTAATCTACTAAAACCATAAATGATGGGTTCGAGAACTAAGTTACACGGCGGGAAGGTGTTAAGCACCCACCATAACCTTACGGTCTCTACTTTGTTTTTACTACTTTATTTTGCCAGCCAACACGTAAACATGCAATAATTGTACCCAATCTTAACTTTATAGTTTTGGTTTGACTTTGACAACTGGGGTCATATGGCCTACGTATCCAATCAGACAAACTAAGATCAAAACCATTGTAGTTCGACAAGGACCCTTTAGGAGGCGTGCTAAACGTCAGTTTTTGACACGAAAATAGAAAGATGTATTTGAAAGACTCTTTTCGTAAAGCTTGTTTTATTGACCGAAATTTGATCAAGGGATAGGCGATATATTCTAGACTCTTCGAGACTAAACTAAGAAAAAAGGTAAAATTACCTCTAAGTGATGATGGCTTGGAGAATTTAGAACCACCTTGAGATGAATCCAAATCATTTTGAGATGAATCCACGATTCAATGTATATTATAACTATAAAGAGAGTTGTTATGAAAATGTTGAAGTTATCTTTAGAAATGATGTATCACTTCTAGGAAGAAATGGTACAAAAGTTGTAGGGCGAGTGGCCTCTTCTTAAATATAGCCAAAAGGCCCTTTTTATAGAGGTTTGGGGCTAACCGAAGTGATAAAGAAAACTTTTGAGTCTAAGAACATTGATAGAATCAAATACTTGATCAAAACGAGGATTCCTCATGAGGACTTGCGGTGGGAATTTTTTTCCATGTGAAGTTTCATATTTGATTTTTAAGCAGAGCGATAGAGACCGGCCGCTGATAAAATGTAATAAGTTGTTGAGGATTAGAATAGAAATTTTCTTCCAGGCCGGCCATTGACGAAAATTGTCTCCGTTCAATTCATGCGAGGATGAGATGAACACCCCGTGCGATGGGGCATCAACAAGAGGAAGGCCGGTGAAAGTGGAGTAATTGGTGGCAAGTGAAAATAGAGTAACTGGTGAAAGGATGGGCACTATTGTCTGTCGTGCTGAGTTAGGTCAAGTCCGAGTCAACACTGTAATTAAGTTTAATTGATGTTATTAAATTTACTGTTTGGCTATTATGATTATCACTTGCATTATTGCTTTCTTTTGCATAGCACATGCACAGTCAGTGAGTCTGCCGGTTAATATTTAAGATAAGATGCAGATGTTCTGTTGGGCTTTGAAGCCGCTCAGTTAAACAAAAGTGGTTTGTGATCATACTTGCTGTTGATGTTGAATCCTAATTTGGAGTTCCGACTCATTATTATCCTCAAAAATTGCTCACAGACACTCTCTACATAAATTGTGCGTTGAACTCCTGAAATTAGAACCTAGGGTTTTCTTATACTTCTTTAATCTTAACATTACAGCCATGAAAAGAGAAAAACGAGGTTGTGAAGGAGGCCCCCAAATCGTCAAATTTCGAGGTTTTGTCCGACGATTCGGAACGATGATAGAATCGTCCTCACTCAGGACCAAGTCACACACTTGAGCAATCCGTTCTTCAACGATCATATGATTTCTCTCTTCGTCATGCATATCACATACATAGATAAGGAATATTCGAGATTAAGATTCTTTCATAAAAAATAGGGCTCTGATCCTATTTTTCTACATGATTTGCAAATCATATGCATGAAACGTCAGTTTATGGGCTATTTTTTATTTTTTGCTTTGATGGCATGAAATTCCTCCCCAAAAATATTAAACATGGGGGTTATCCTTGTTTGGTGAGGGAATGCCCGAAAAAAAAGGCCCCTGACTTGGTGGAAGAGCGAGTAGCTTTGACAGGGATTGACTGTTTCTTAAACGGGTTCCACTCCTTCACCCATAGCCAAAAGTATATGTTGACCTTAGCCAAGTGTTGGTGGTATTCCACCAACACCTTTCTTTTTTTTTTGGGTGAAAGTCAGTTTATTAATTCCAAAGGATCATATGTACACTTTGTTCTATAATATCTCTCACGTGTCTACTCTTTATAGTATGAAATACAATATCCCTCCCATTTCAGTCCAACAGTATGCCTCTGTTTATTTCCCAATTTTCACAAAGTCGCATGTTTGTGCTTGAGGTTGGTTCTTGCTTCCAGCTTGTCACTCTCCACTGTAGCCAGTGTTTGATCAGTTGCATAACATCCTCTGTTGATTGAGCTTGTTGTGTGAAGACTCTATTGTTCCTTTCTTTCCATATCATGTACACAGCAACTGCAGTTCCTAGCTTCCTCAACTTAGTTTTGAAACTGTTACCTTTGAACTTTGTGGCTGCATAATCCAGGTATTGTTTCCATGAATTCCCTTGATGTGTTATCAGCATCCTTGTCCTGACCTCCTGCCATATCTTCTTAGTAAATTCACATTCCCAGAATAAATGATTTGCATCCTCCAAATGCTTGTTGCATAGGACACATGTATCATCTGTTATGTAATTCCAGCTTTTCAGCTTTTGTTTTGTTCTTAGTCCTTCTTTACAAAGCATCCATAAAATACAAGCACATTTAGGAATATTGCCTATAAACCACACTAGTTTCCACCATGTCACATTTGCCTTCTTTGTTCTCATTGCATTCCAAGCTGATTTAACTGTAAATAGGCCATTGTTATTCTGATTCCACAAGATTTTGTCCTCCCTGACTTCCTGAGGCAGTCTAATGCTTCTCATTCTTTCCTTCCATAAGCTGATAGCTACTGATTTGGTAGGAGGTAAAGCCCATTGGTTGTTTACAATTATAGATTCCACCTTGCATTCTCCCCCTAAGCCTGAATCATAGATTATTCTATTGCCAAACTGATTTACTAGGCTTCCTTGGGGCATCCATCTGTCATACCATAACCAGGTCATTTTCCCATTTCCAATATCATGTGTGATATACTGATGTATTTGTCCTCTAAATTTGATGATCTTGGTCCATGTCCAAGAGAGAACAGCTGGTGGTTTAAATGACCACAGATTTTTTCCCTTTAGTATAAATGTATGGCACCATTTGACCCATAAAGAATCTTTCTTTCTTGCCAAATCCCAAATGTACTTTGCCAAGAAGGCTCTGTTCCATTCACTTAATCTTTTCAACCCCAAACCTCCTTCTTGTTTTGGTACACACAGGTCCTTCCAAGCCACCTTAGCTCCTGTGCATTTAGTGTCTTTCCCATGCCATATAAAAGCCCTTATCTTTGCTTCCATTTGTTTGATGATAGCCTGTGGAAGGATAAAAAGTGAACACCAATAGACTTGCATGCTTAATAGGACTGAAATGGCCAGCTGAATCCTTCCTGCATAAGATAGGTGTTTTGTAGACCAATTAGATATTTTCTTTGTAAGTTTCTCAATCAATATCTGACAATCCTGCTGAGTGAGCTTCGTTGTAATGAGAGGTACTCCCAAATATGTGACTGGCAGCTCTGCAATAGGAACATTGATAGTCTGCTGTAGATGGTACTTCATTTCCTCTTTAACCCCTGCTATGAACAAAGAACTTTTGTTCAAGTTTGGGTATAGCCCTGAAAGAAGACCAAACTCGTCTAAAGCCTGTTTGATGAGTGCCAATGATTCTTTTTCTGCTGTAGCCATAATGAACAAGTCGTCAGCAAAACACAAGTGATGAATTTGATGATCTTGGCATTTTGGATGGTATTTAAAACCTGGTTGGCTGGTGTATTCCCTTAGCATACCAGAGAAAGCTTCCATTACCACTAGAAAGAGATATGGTGACATTGGGTCACCTTGTCTTAGGCCTTTAGAGCTTGCAAAATATCCATCCATGGCCCCATTTAGGTTTATAGAGAACTTGGCTGTTTTGACACACTCCATTGTCCATTTGACAAATTTTTCTGGGAAATGCATAACCTCCATAGCTTCTTGCATAAAATCCCAACCCACAGAGTCATAAGCCTTTTGGATGTCAATTTTCATAACACATCTTGGCATCCCTCCTACCCTATGATAGTTCTTCACCAACTCTTGCATCAATAATATGTTGTCTGATATATGTCTTTGGCTTACGAAGGCTGATTGATTGATACTAATGATTTTGGGAAGCACTTCTTTGATCCTTTGGCATAAGATTTTTGAGATGACTTTATAGACCATATTGCAACAAGCTATGGGTCTAAAATCTTTCATGGTATTAGGGCAAGGTTTTTTAGGAATCAAGGTGATCCCAGTATTGTTGAAATAATGAACACCCTTACCTTGCTCAAAAAATTCCAGCACAGCATCTTCTACATCCTTTCCAATCACTTGCCAGTTTTGTTGGTAGAACTCAGCTGTGTAGCCATCTGGTCCAGGTGCCTTGTTGTGTTTTAGAGAAAAAAGAGCCTCTTTAACTTCTTGTGCAGAGATAGGCATAGCCAATCTAGTTTGATCTTCAACTGAGAGTCTATTGCTCATGACCTGTCTCAGTCTTTCTTTGGTCTGTGGCTGTCTAGGTACAGGTGTGCCTAGAAATTTAGAAAAATGCCTGATAGCTTCCTGATGGACCTCCTCAGCCCCAAGCACTTGGTTTCCATCCTCCTTGAATATAGCTAATATCTTGTTGTGTGCACTGTGAATCTTTACCTTCTTATGAAAATATTCTGTGTTTTGATCCCCTAGCTTGAATGCTTTCACCCTTGCCTTTTGGTAATAGAAGCTTTCTTCTGCTGCTGCTAGATGAAAATATTGTTGTTGTAGATCTTGTTCTTTCTGTACCAGGCTAGTCTCTCCATTTTCCAGTATTTGTTTCTGTACCTGCTGAAGCTCAGAAAAAGCTGCTGCTGTTCTCATTGAGATGTTACTGTAATATGCTCTATTTAATTTCTTCACTTCAGGCTTCAGAGCCTTCAATTTTTGACATAGCCTTGAACAAGCTGAACCATGGTAGTGCTTGCCCCAACTCTTGCTCAATATTTCCTTAAATGTGCTGTGCATCATCCAGAAATTAAAGAATTTAAAAGGCCTCTTTCCTCTTAACATTTTTGGGCAGCTTTGCACTGTGATCAAAGAATGATCTGATATGCCTGGTGCATGTGCTATAGCTTGTGTGTTAGGATACACAGACATCCACTCTTCATTCTGCAAAACCCTATCCAATCTGCATCTAATTAGGTTCCCTTCTCTTTTATTGCTCCAAGTATAGACCATTCCCACAGTGGTTAAATCTTCCAGTTTCAACCTGTTAATGCACACATTGAAGTCATCCACATCTCTTTGGTTTATAGGCCGCCCCCCCCCCCCTTGTTTTTCATTTGATTCTCGAACCACATTATAGTCACCCATTAGTAACCAAGGTGTCTGTCCAATGAATCTTTCCTGCTGTCGGAGTTGGGACCATAGTTCCCTTCTTTTAATCCCTTTATTGTTCCCATATATATATGAGACAAAAAACTGCTCCTAAAGGAGAATGACACAATGGAGGTATGTACTACTATACCTCAGACAATGATGAATGTAACACTGGAGGCAAGTACTACTATATCAGGACATCAAAGACAAACAGGAAACAAGAGTGTAAGCCCTGGTAGCCTAAGTACACACAACAGATTCCAGCAACTAGACCAAGTAATGGAGAACATAGGTGATCAGGAAGGAGTAAGGCTAACCCTGAAACAGAAACAGAGTAGAGGAAAAGGGGAAGCTAGCAAGGAGGATGGATCAATATCTATACCTAAATGCTAGCAAGCTGGAACATAAGGGGACTTAATATCCCCACAAAACATTATGAAATCAGAAAGGCAGTGGAAAAGGAAAAAATTGACATCATTGGGCTATTGGAGACCAAGGTAGAGATTAGTAATATTTAGGAGATTTGTCTACAATACAAATAACAAAGGAATTTCTAGGATTTGGGTGGGATGGAATTCTTTAAATATTCAATTTCAGTTGATGGCCTGTGAAACACAAGTAATCACAGGGAAAGTGACAGTAATTCCACCAACACCTTTCATCTTCTCTTTCGGGAAACGACCCTCACCCTGTATAATTTCATACACATTACGGGAATTCGGGTGAAGGGTAGGCCTATACCATGCGCCTATGATCTGGAGCAGCACCGCGACCTCGTGGAGAGGTTGCTAGGGTTTATGGCATCCTTCATGAAGGGCGGCTTGATTTTAATGCTCCCCTCCGATCACACTACAAGGCTATGATATTATAGAATATTGATACGACCGCAGTCGATCAATATGTGAAAAGTTTTCTGCTATACGTGCTCAAGGAGACATTGTTTAGTACTGGGGACGACTCCAAGAAACTATGATGTTTGAAGGCTCTAGATCAAGGTTATTGAGCAGGGGGGGTACGACTGTGGGACTCTGGTGCTGGCCCATCTATAACATTCTACAAAATTTGCCTTCCGACTCTGGACAGCGAGTTTCATGAGCTACAATGATGTGTAGGAAGTACGCTTTTCCTCTTTTTTACATCCTGAATTTTGCTAGATTTTCTATCATGAATTGCTTTCTTTCTCATCACATATTTTGGATTTTGAGGTGCTATAGCTACGCTCTCCACAGCTGGCCATGGGAAAATAAACCGACGAGTCCGGTGATATAGGTGGAACTTGCGGTGGAGCGAGCTGGTTTTGACTGCGGAGGTATAGCAGGAGTGTTTTAATAATGTCCAACGGCCGATGAATTCTTTATTTGAATATTCATCTTTCTCTTCTTATTATTCTTTATGCCTTGCCCATTTTTGTTAACTTTCTCTTATGTCTAGGACTCGCTCTCAAAATGAGGGACAAAGGGCTTGTACGAGCTAGGAAGAAATGAGGCTCACGCAGAGCCAGGTCCATGGGGTCGTCAGCCCTTCTCATTTTAGCAACTTAAGACTCAAGTGAAGCTAACTTCTTTTTCCGTTTTGCGATGGTGTCTTTTCTTTTCTTTTTCCTCTAGATACTCTTTGTCTTTTTTCTTGAGGAATTCTATATCTGAGACAGTCTTTGCATGTTAAGTTGCCATAGTTATATATGAAGTTGGTTTGAAAATAATTCTCTAATTTGCTAAGGATGTGGACCGAATCACAGGTCTGAGGAAATTCTTTGGCCATTAGGATTTTTGTGATTTTTTCAGATGAATCCCCCCCTAGAGTTTCTTACCCTTAACTGTATAGAGAATAAAATGCAAAAAATTAATCATGTAAAACACATATGAAACCATGCAGTTTATATAGGAGAAATGGACACTAACTAACCGTTCGATTACCTCACGGATGAATCGGCCGATTACTCAGTCACGAGTTTTGGGACTTTTTCAAAAGGGTCTGAAAAATGGTGTACCGACTAGCCGTAAGGTTAGCCTTGTGGGTTAACCATACGGTTACTCATCAGGGGGATAATCAAAAAGTGTCTAAGAGAGGGTTAAGAGCTAACTGTCAGGTTAACCGTCCAGGTCTTTAGTGGTCTATTTTGGGATTTTGGGGGAAAAAGTGGGATACTGACGAACTATTTTGTTAATCTTGTCGGTTAATACCTTGGTTACTCAACTGAGGGATTTTGGATAAAAAGTTGGGATACAAACTAGCTGGTTTCGATATGCAAGAACAACACTTACTAATTAGCTGTACGATTCACCTGTTGGTAAATCGGCCAGCTGGTCAGGATCTCTTGCAATCCCACTTTAGTGAGAATACCGACCGGTTTACGAAATACCGGCCGATTTCCCAGCCGATATGCTATGAATCTGACAAAACAAATGAAAACAAAAAGGCAAACAAAACGTTCAAGTCTAGTCTTCATATTTTTGTCCCCGGCAGAGTCGACACATAGCGAACCGCCTCAAAAATTCTTGGAGCTGAGAAGGTCTAAAACTTAGGTCACCATTTTATTTTATGAAATAAAGGAAACATAAGAAAAAAACCCTAAAAAACTCTAAAAGCTCGACTAGGCTTCTATCCACCGAATTCAATGATGGTGGATTTGGAGATTAAGTTATACAGCTGGAAGGTATTAGGCACCCACCATCCCATAATGATCTTTACTTTGTTTTAATCTTTTTTGACCTTTTAACACATAACACATTAACATGCATAAATGAATGCTAACCTCACAAATAGTTTTGGTTTAAATTCGACAAGAAATGCCAAATAACCTACATACCCGGTTGGACAAACCAGGATCAAAACAACTGTAGTTCAACTAAACCCTACGAGAGGCGACCTAGACTTTGGTCTTTGATAGTAATGTAAAGAAATGAACTTAAAAGACTCCTTTATAAGTTTTGGTCTATGGACCGAAATTGGGTCGCTGGGATGAAGGATATAGTAGACTATTCTAATCTAGCCTAAACTAGAAAGCGGTATAAAGTTACCTCTAAATGATGCTTGCTTAGAAAACTTAGAATCATCTTGCAATGAATCACATTGCAAGTAGATCAAAAAATATGGAGAGTTTATTTTAAAATGTTGAATTTCTACTTAGAAATGATGGACTACTTCTAAAGAAAAACGGTCCAACCTTTCTACAGAGAATAGCCTTCCTTAAACTGTAGCCTAAAGACTCTTTTTATAAGGTATGAGGCTCAGAAAAATGATAAGGATAACTTTTGAGTCTGAGATCTCTGATTGATTCAAATATTTGATTAAAATCGCAGATTGAGCAAAAAGTGACCGTCTGGTTTGTCGAGAACCGGCTAGTTCACCCAATAATATTTTTAGATTTTGTCGGATTTCGGGAAGTTTTTAGTCCCTAATTCAGTAATTACTCTAATTTAGCAGATGGGATGTACCAAATCTCAAAAATCATCTCCAATTTTAATCTAAATCAAGTAGATTTACATGCATCATGGATTAATCACAAGATATTTATGAATTAATTGGCCAATAAAAATCTCCTAATAGGACTGGACCTATCTAGACTAAACTGAACCTGGACTCGATTGGATTTGAATTAATTGGGTTGGACCGGACAAAAATTGGTTCGACTTAATAAATTTGGTTAATTACTTATTACTAGGCCTACACTCATAATAATAACACCAACAATAAATAAATAAAAGGACTATAAAAATGGGGTTTCTATACTTATATACTAGAGGTATGCAACCTTCTATTTAGAGCCTTAACCCGTTTTTTTTTTTTTTTTCATTTTTTCAATGTTCTTCTTAGACTTTTGGAGGTCAAATAACTACTCATCAATCGTTGACTCATCATATGCTTTATCATCAAGAAGTTTGGTTTTCATGAAAAAGAACACATTCCATGTTGCAACTTGAACAACAATTAGGAGTAAAAAATCCTTCAAATTGTACAGGCCGGTGAACCTGTGAAAGGGTCTGCACGTGTGCCCCTGGGTTTATAGTTGTACCAGGCTAGTAAATTTTTAGGGTGTTTACCTGTCGCTTAATGCAACCCTAAACTGTGGTTCCTGTTGAACCCTCCGGTATACTTACTAGAGTGTACCGACCGGTTCACAAAGGACCTCTTTTGACGATTTCTCTTCTTTTGAGGGTACCGTTTGGTTTCCTAACCTGCACACCATAACAGCAACAGGTCCTCTCATAAGAGGGGAGATCTCTAAAGGGCGTTAAGTGTGTGGTTGCTCCAATAATAGGCTAAGGTTACTCCCTCAGCCTAATCTAGACAGTATACTTCTCACTCGTAACTCCTATAGTTGATAATGGGTGGTCATTGATATTTGTGCATATTGTTTGATATACTGGCAAAACAAGTTGTTGTAGGTACTAAGACCTTGCAGGTGAGTTTCACAGTAGAAAATTGGCTTGCCACTAAGAAGGTTGAGGGTTTCTACCACTACGCTTAAATGGGTAAGTAAGGACACACGTGCTTGTGTGGTTTCTAAAATGAAAGAACAAACATGCTATACTAATATGCAGATACAAAAAAATTCTAAAAACAAACACATCAAGAGGAAAATTCATAAAAACAACAAACAAGTTTAATTGGAGTCCAGTCCTCTTAATTAGTCCCAGTAGTCACCACTGTGGCGAACTGCCTTTGAAAACGGCTAAAGGTCTAACTTGAGTCACCATCTTTTTTTTAGGGTCAATCAACAAAGGAGAACAAGACAACCCTATTCAACACTAGACATCGAATTAAAGTTGTAACCTACAAAATCAGAGATTCAGATTCGGAAACTAATTATTATGATGAGAAGGTGTTAGGCACCCCATCATGCCATAAGAGTCTCTAACTTATTTTGCTGTGATTTTTTATCCAACATATAAATAAATCGTAGCAAAAGTTAAGATAAACCTAAGTTTTGTTTGAATTCAAAACCATGGCTTGAATGACCTACGTACCCAACCGGACAAATTGGGATCAAAACCTTGTAGCTCGACCAACACTAGGGGAGGTAACCTAAATCCAGGTCTATATATGTTTCTTTAGAGACCTAATTTAACTCGACTTCCTCTAGTTGACCGCTTTTAGAACTCTTTTTAACCATCTCTTCTAGTTTCTTTAGAATTCTAATCCGGAATTTTTTTTTAATTAAAACAGAATTCTAATTCTAAAAGAATCCTATTTCCATCAGAATTCAAATATTAACCAGCTCCTTCCAGTGGCAAGCTTAGACACTGTTCTTCTAATTTTTATCATAGACCAAAACTTGGTTGCTGGGAAGGGTTTAATGTAATCCAATCTATAACTCTTCCAAA
>JAVXUO010002612.1:0-103099 GCA_033065855.1 Escallonia rubra
CAACATTTTTTTCCTATCGTTTGAGAAATCCAAACAGCCCGCACTTCAGCTGAGTAGTTGGTTTTAGATCCATGAGAATAAAGTTCCCAAGGAGGTAGAGAAATATTGGACACATTCAGGGCATTAAGGCCAATGTTAATGTTAGGGCCAATCTATAAGATTAGGTGATCAGCCAAAAAATCATCTATGGCTTGGCCCTCGACAGCCCATTTTTGGATATAATAAAAAGATCACTCCGTCAGAGCCAATGCCCACTGATCAATACTACCACAGATGAACGGTCTAGAGAGCGTCTATGTGATCGGGTTAGTTTGGCTGATAATGTTGATAATACTATGAAGCATGTATACTCTCAATCTCTGGGAAAAAAGGAACATAGCTAAGCATTATTCCTCAATGGCTATATACCTTTGCTAAACAGGTGTTAAGAACCTACTGAAAAATAAATAGCTTGCTCAAAACCAGCTTCATTGTCTTGAGCTAACAAACTTCCAATGGAGCTATTTCCAGCAGACAATTTTAATATCTCTACTCTCTAACATCCATTTCCTGAGATTAGACATTAAGTGTTTTGGTGGAGATGGTTATACTTTTACTATATTTTGCTGAACTCAATCAGTAAGAATCAAAAGAGAGAGCACTTCAAGAAACAATAGTATATGAACGATACGTAAAGAAATATAGTGATGTAGTAAGAAAGTAGAAACCATTGACTTGCTCTTATGGTAAAGCAGAATTAAGCCATTTACTACTTTTAACAGTATTCTGTGTAATATAGGCACAAAAGCACTTCTGAGTTTTCTTAGAGATAGATTTTTTAACTGTTAAGAGATTGAAGAGCCAGTGAGGATTTGAGTATCAGTCAAATTGTGTGTGTGCTTATCATATCAGAACCAAGTTAATTGTATTCGCATACCACAGATTGTGGCCCTGAAAATTGACTGCTACCTGAAAAGATACTAAAGGCATACATATAAAACCATCGAACGTTTTCACACAGGTAGCTTGATGCAATTCTTATTTCATGATGCTTTTTCGGAGAACATATGGCCATTGATATAGACTCCCTAACATTAAAACTTTAATTATATTCGTCTTGTTATCTTTTCCAAGGTTTGAGATCACATTGTTATTTTCCACTCTCCAGTAATCTAGAAAATCTCTAAGACACTACAGGGTTACTTTGTAATTGCTATATGCTATGTTCATTTACGGAGCATCTTGACTAATGAGTCAATAGGGTCTTTATATAAGTCCAACTCTTGAAAATTAAATGTTTATCGCTCATTTATATGAAATCTTCATAATTTGATGCATCACTTTCAATGTTGGCTTGAGGCTCCTTTACATCGTATCTTTTTTCTTGGTTTATGATTTCTAATGGATGGTTCTTTTCTTTTTCCTTCTCTATTGCAGATACAGTTGGAGGGTATCTTAACAAATTCAAACGAAGTGTCAGAATATTCTTCTTCCATATTTTGGTCTATCTGTGTGTTTCAAGTGCAGCTACAACATTCAAATCGTTGATTAAGCAAATCAAAGCTACATACGAGTTTCAAGTTGTATCCCAGTATAATTGGATTTAAAACACTACCAATTGTTTGTTCTTTTTACGTTGAATCTACAAGTTGTACCTGATTGTTAGAAATATTGGAATCCAGTTTTTAGAGCACATTTAACAACAATGTTTATTGCCGCTTATTCTATCCCACTAATTGTATCGGTGAAAAAAACTACTGTTGAAGGAGAGGATTCGTTGGAGACAAAGATAGTACAATTTTGTACCTTACAAAGCATAGGCGGAGATTTTACCATCAACACTGTCGAATGTGTCCCAAATTATAATATGTCTAAAAATTATAATAAGTTAATCACCTCAAACATTAAGTCACTGCTTTTTTTTTTTCTTTTTTTTTTTCCTTCTTAGAACTCTTTTTCAACTTAACATCAATAAATTGTCAAATGCAATAAACAAACCTTATTATCATTTCCAAATTGTAACGCGGTCTTCAAAAATATATTTTCTCAATTCTTTTTGACAATCCTATTAACATGTTCATCTGAACTTGTCTACTGGGTTGCACGCTTGTATAGGTCTCACGTGCCGAGTTACATTAATTGCTTGATCAAGGCTCACCGCACAGGCTGAACTTTGAGTACGACTGATGAGCATTCATGTTTATCATTTACCTATAAGATATATAGGTATGTCAATATGAGATTTTTATTCTATTGGTTAATGGTTGATGCTTAATGCTTATTTGGTTAATATTAATAAATCAACATTAATAAAAAAATATAATAATAAAATGTACAACAAATGGAACTTTTGTTAACTAAATAAATATAAATATAAACATTATCTGGCAACAGTATCTAAAGCATATTCAGGAACAGAAGTTGAAGACCGTTGAAGCATGTTCAAAGGTCGCGCCTATTCTGTATCAAACAACCGCGAAAATGGTGACCGAAGAATTCAAATTGGCAACCCCCAAAATCATGTCCCCCGAACTCAAACTCCATAAATATGTACCGTATATCAGTCATCAACTCCTTCAACCGTCTCCAGAAACCGTCAATCGCGTGGTAAGAGCTTTTGATATTTCTTCCAGTTCTTCACTAACAATGATGATAATCATTGTTTCCGTCTTTCTTGCATATTTCACGACTGTCATTTACGATCTTGTGAGTGGTAAGTAATATAGCACACCACCTGTTTGTATGTATGCCTCAAAGAATGTGAGTGGTAAGTAATATAGTACACCACCTGTTTGTATGTATGCCTCAAAGAATAGCCCTTTCAAGGATTTGTTTGGACCTTTGGCTGCGTCAGCATCTTAGTCCTATTTATGGATTTAGAGTTTTTAAATTACAGTGAAACCTTTGGTTTTAGCTTTATCCAGGAAATTCAGATCTATATTTGATTTTTTGACATTTCTAATAAGTACATTAGATATTTCATGGTGCATGGTCTACGTGGATAGCATGGTAAACGAGAGTATTTTACCCTATCATGCTTAACCTGTATAATGAATTTGCACATGCAATCTTTGAGGACATTCTTCTGATACACATATAAACATTGCATTGTCCTGCATGTGCTTCCTAATTTATGGAAATGCAATAACAACATTATGTAGATCCTGCTATGTACATTATGAGCAGATTGGTTAATTGAAAACTGCTTTTGAGTCAAGCCATCTTCCAAATGCCTACATTCATTTCCTAGACTTGATTTTGTAGGTATTCAATTTACGCAAGCAGAGGTGACAATGGCAAGGAAAAGAAAGCTTCCTACCGTTGTATCGTCAGACGATGAGCAGCTAGCTGAGAAAGCCACATTCTCTACTTTTGAAGATCATTACCCCAGTTCATCTAAAGCAACAGACCCAGCTGGAATGCAGGGTACGTATAGTAAAAACGTAGTCTAAGAAACAACAAGTAGTCACGCTTACTTACATATCTTACCTGAAGTTGAGTTATATGTACACTAACACACCTTTCGAATCTAGACAAAGCTCGTGCAGGTAATAAACAATCACGAAAGCGCAGGCCTAGGAAGAGTTATGCCGAAGTACAAGCCGGTGATGTACAAGAATGCAAGGAAAAGTCGGTTTCGCTCAAAGTCAAGGACACACGAGATACAATCAAAGAAACTCTACCTCCGACCACATCAGGTGAAGTAAAAAACTATCACAAGCTATTGTGCTAACATGCCATGGTTTGCATAGATTCCCATGGAAAAAGTATAAACTTTCAGCCAAATTGATTCTTACATGCCATGTTCTTGTGAAACGTTTTTATCCATAGAGAGTCCTTATGATGCATCAAATGTCATAGATGTTTGCAGATTGTTCCTTTATTCCACTATTGTATTCTTTGAATCCCCAAACCACCTTCTTATTTGGAAGACGCTTGTCTTTCCAGACCACCATGACCTTTGTGCATTTTCATCTCACGCATGCCATACAAGAGCTCTTACCTCTGATATAATTTTTCCAACAATTAATTTAGGCAAGATAGGTATCATATACGAATAAACCTGCATACTAAAAAACACATATATTGCCAATTGCACTCTGGATATCTTGCTATTCAACCTTTCAATGAAAACTTGGCAATCATAAACAAAGCAATAAGTACCACCACCTTGTCGAGTGGAACTCCAAAGTAGTAATTTGGAGTTTGCCAAGAGATATGCCAATAGTATTAGAGAGACTCACTGCGTTTTGCTCATCCACCCCTGCCAGATACATTGAACTCTTCCTTAAATTGGGAGCCAAGCTTCATAGGATTTCAAGTTCAGCAAGGGCATCCTTAAACTGTATTAAAGTGGAATTATCAGCTTGAGCCAATAAGAACTGATCATTTGCAAAACAAAGATGGCTAATCTGCAAGTCCTTGCACTTTGGATGAAAAATGAATTGAGCTTGAGCAGCATATTGATCTATAAGACTAGAACAGGCCTCCATAACCAGTAGAATCTGCAGTTTTAAACATTGCATTGCCCACTATCTGTAGGAAATCCCAGCCCCCTGAATCATATATCTTCTGAAGCTCTACTTTCATTACAAATCTGGAAGTACCACCGTCTTTATGGTAGTTTTTCACCAATTCCTAAATTACAAGCATAAAGCAATACGTCAATATGATTAGCATGGGCAGGGGCAAGACTAGGACTCTTTGTACTTTGTCGATATATCACATTTTTCTGATACACATATGAACATTGCATTTTCCTGCATGTGATTCCTAATTTAACTTACTTTCTTGTAACAACTTTATGGATATGCAATAACAGCATTATGTATATCCTACTTTATACATTATGAGCAAATTGGTTACTTGAAAACTGCTTTCGAATCAAGCCATCTGCAAAATACCTCTATATTCATTTCCTAGACTTGCTTTTGTAGGTATTCAATTTACGCAAGAAGAGGTGACAATGGCAAGGAAAAGAAAGCTTTCTACCGTTGTATCCTCAGACGATGAGCAGCTATCTAAGCAAGCAACAATGTCTACTTTTGAAGATCACCACCCCAGTTCATCTAAAGCAACAGACCCGGCTGGAATGCAGGGTACGTAAAGTAAAAACGTAGTCTAGGAAAGAATAAGTAGTCACACTCACTTACATATCTTACCTGAAATCGAGTTATATGTACACTAACAAGCCTTTTGAATTTAGACAAAGCTCGTACAGATGATAAACAATCACGAAAGCGTGGGCCTAGGAAGAGTTATGCCAAAATACAAGCCGGTGATGTACAAGAATGCAAGGAAAAGTCAGTTTCGCTCAAAGTCGAGGACACACAAGATACAATCAAAGAGACCCTACCCCTGACCATATCAGAAGTTGGATCTTCAAGTCGTGCACCTAAACATCTCGAAGGTGACTATAAAGCATTATCCTACAAATTATGCTAGCCATTAATTTTTCAAACGCAACATTTATATGTATTCTATCTTAGTAGTTTTTAACATATCAACCTCTTGCTTAAGTATCCGATAGGAAAAATGTCTTAAGTAATTCTATCTTTATGGTTTTCACTTACATATTTATGCTGTTACTAAACTGTCTGTACAAATATCAAAGTAGATTCTCCAACTCAATCATACGTGCTAATAGATCAACTTCAAGCATATGATAGAGACTGGGCAGTAAAAGTTAGAGTATTGCGAAGGGGTAATCTGGAGCCCTATTGCAACTCGAAGGGATCTGGGCACACATGGAAAATTATATTCATGGACGAAGAGGTACACTAATCTTAAAATTTTCTATAATTAATCATTTTTTCATTCTGTATTTATGCTCGATAATGTATCACATTGTTTTGTAATGACAGGGTACAAAAATACAAGCTATCGTATTCAATGATGTTGCAGATATCTTACAACAATCTCTTCAAAGGGATAAAACGTATCTGATTTCCACCGGACTCGTCAAACCAGTGAACCCACAATTTGACAGTGCACACAAAAGGTTTGAACTAACCTTTTCTTCCGGTACTCAAGTGAAGGAGCTTGAGACGAACATAGATATAGCTCAACTTCGATTGCAATTTGTCTCATTCAAGGATCTAAAGCACCATATTGAACACAATGATATCGTTGGTATGTTAGAGGAGATCTTGTACAAATTATGTAACAGCTATACGATTTGCGTTAAACTTACCTAACATATATTCTCTTTTCTCCATTTTAGATGTGGTTGGCTTATTGGGAGATATTGACAACCTATCATTGCTGAAGAAGCCAGGAGGTGGTGGGATAATGAAGCGGGATATGATACTCACAAATACAGAGTAATGTTCCATGTTCATTGGATTTTTTTTTATTTTCGTGTTACCAGCAAACACTCTTAACCATTTCAGTATCTAATATACTTTAGGTATGACACTGTTGTCATAACATTATGGTCCGATTTGGCTAAAAATGAAGGAAATATTCTATCGGAGGTAGCAGATGATAAGCCTATTGTTATTCTCTCAAAGGCCAAAGTAACAAGATATGGAGGTGCATTTTTCTTAGATAATGAAGTCTAATATTGCAATTTCTGGAAAGTTAAAGCGAAAACCATTTTCCCTTTTGATTATGTATGTTTTACTTAAAATATAGGTATCATATCTCTGTCCACACTCTCCATTACGACACTCCATATAAATCCAGCTTTACCGGAAGTTGAAGCATTAAAAACGTGGTATGTATAAATCACTTGCAATGAGATACAAGATACTATATTTACTTTATCAATGTTAAGACATGCTTGTTGACTATGAATCTAACACACTACTGGTTGCAGCCATAATGCAAACCATGAAAGTGCAACTCCTTTACGGGGTTTGAAACTTCAAAATGCTGAACGAGTCAATATTCAAGAATTGATTGAACGACCTCTAAACAAGTTCCAGGTGCTTTTTAAAGTGTTTACTTATTAACTAGCAAGTGTAATTGGTTATGTTGTAACTAGCTGTTTTCCTCATAACATAACTCATATGATCTAACTTATAACAGAAAAACTACTGTTCATTCAAGGGATCAATTGTCAGTATTGACAACATGGAAAAACCTTGGTATGATGCATGTAATGAATGCAGTAAAAAGGTTGTATTCACTGAACAAGGGGCAAAATGCCATGGATATAGGTGCAGTGGTACTAACAAAGTTGTGGATTATTCCCCAAGGTAACAAGTTTTAAATTTCTTAATTGTTTTCAATTTATTATAAGAACTATGCTGAAAGTACATTGACTTATGAACCAAGGGATTGAGATTGATTACTTGTCTATTTTCCTGAAGTTTCAGCCTTCAAATGTTTGTTTATTTTCCAAGAAATTAGCAAGTCCCTAATTGTTGTTCTACTAGCGAGTAACCATGCTTACACTGCAATCATTGTCATACCTTTCCCTTTTCAACAGCAGCCT
The DNA here is from genome assembly GCA_033065855.1 of Escallonia rubra. Taxonomy (NCBI): domain Eukaryota; kingdom Viridiplantae; phylum Streptophyta; class Magnoliopsida; order Escalloniales; family Escalloniaceae; genus Escallonia; species Escallonia rubra. The sequence continues at coordinate 7,421 of JAVXUO010002612.1, forward strand.
CACTAATATTAGAGGGGCTATCAATATTTCGATGGGCTGCAAGAACCTTTGAGCTGTCATCCTTTCAGAGAACATAAAACGATGAAAGGCTGCAACACAACAAGCAGCCTTACTAATATTAATTAAGAGCTTTAAAAAACTTAAGGTTCTGGCTTTAGGTGGTTCTAACCTCCAAGGTTAAGTAACAAGATGGATTGCAGAAACCACAAAACTAGAGATACTCGAACTATCATGTAATTGTTTCGATGGCATTCCTTGGCTCTATGATAAAATGGGGCTTGGAAATGCTACAGGGTTTGTGGCAGTTTGCAGCACATTTTTTATCCATAGTTCACATAGGCATGCTTATTTCTCTCCTTTAATCAACTTAAAAGTCAATGTCCATATGATAATAGCTATGAACATGGCCAGATAACAAAGGAGGCATTGAAGCAAAGTGATAGATCGTAGTTGTTTGATTTCTTTTGACATCCTTTTTCATACCTAGCTTACAAGTTACAATGTGTACTATTTTTCCGTTCTTATGTCGAACAGCTTGATATGGAAAATTCAGGTTGCAAACACATTCCTTTTGGTTTGGTGATAGAGGACAGAGGATGTCATCTTGTCCCTAGACAGCATTATAACTTCACGTAGTTATACTAATATATGTATGCCTAATAAGTGTATCTATATCCACTGGCAGGTACATGCTGAAGCTAACTGTTGGAGATGGTGTTCGAAATGTTTATGTTACATTGTTTGAGGCAACCGAGAGAATTACTAACTGTGCTGTATATGACTTCATAAATTCAATGGAAAAGGTAAAATATCAAGCATTACCTTATAACGACTATGCTGTGATATTATATTACTTTGAACTAATAAATTTTCTTCTCTCATATAGGAGGGCATGAACAGTAAATATTATAAGGACTTAATTCATCAGTATGGGCTATCTTACATATTCTTAGTGAAGATTGATAAGAAAAGTGATCGCATAGGCCAACGGCTGATTGCTGAAGAAGTACATAGAGATGCAGACGGAGTGAACTTGAAAGGCACCAAAGGGATAATTGACTTAGAAAATACCACATCCGCTCTCCAGAATGACAATACTAGCTTGAAGAATCAAAAGTTGAAGGCCATTAAGGTTGAGAAGGAATGATTTGCTAGAAGATCTTTGTTGTACTCATATTCTACTATTGTCTTTCAAACAATGAGAGTATTGTTCTTAATAGATAATTTAGATCTTTATACAATTGTTTAGTTATATATAACTGTTTAGACCCTTGCCTTCTCTATCTTGATTTCTAAGCTTGAATCAGACACTTTCTCAGTTTCTCACGAAAAGAGCACGTGGCTTAGTTTTCCGTGCATTTATCAGACGCAATATACATGACTAGCAGTGATTTATTTTCTAATTGTTTTCTTTTTTTAATTTTCTCATCTTATGAAGTACGGAGTTGGATGTATACTGTACACATGAAAAAGGCATTTGAAGATATTTGAGAAAACTTGCCCAAAAAAAAAAAAAACAACAATTTATTTTGTATAGAACGAAAAAGATAAATATCAAACTGACAGTAGAAATAGCTAAGCGTTACTCTTCATCATAGTTTTCACCATACCAAGGATTTTTTTGCATCAAAGTGGTTTTGGTTCGTTATGTCTGCATGTCTTGTTGTTTACTTTAACAACGCTGGCCAAACTCATTCTTGGTCTTTTGCCGCTTTTTGTACTTCAAATATTTTTAAAAAATATATAATAATAATAATAATAATTTAGAAAAGAATGACTTACAAGCTTTAACAATGAAATTTCAACTAACAATTAGATTTAGAGCTGTAAATTCAAAAAAAAAAGCAATAATAATTAGTTTTAGAGTTGTTAATTCAAAAGAAAGAATGAATTAGTTATATACTACGGAGTACTAAAAATTGAGACCTTACAAATAATTATATATAAATTTATTGGACACGAATTATATTGTTGTGATCTAAGTTTCTTATTTGTGGGTTCATGATATAGAATGCTATACATATGGTTCCAAATAAACCAACCACCCAACTGCCAACCTAAAGAAACAAAACCAACCGACTCTATCTGCTAAAACCAAACCCACCGTCACTTTCTCTCAATTTCCCTCCCGTCTCGCTCGAGTAGATACAACACAATATAGTCGAACCCCCTCTTCCTTCTGAGGTTGAAGCTTTGATCTGCTCCAGCAGATCTGAGATTTGAAAATAGAGTCCTGGATGAAAAGTGGTAGAGTATTCTCCTTTGCTTTACCATTATATAATGTATAATGTTATCCTCTTTCCCATACTTTTCCAATTTTGAAGTTTATATAAGTTATTTGGAGTGATATGTTTACTTTTCCAAAAATTGCAACGCTTCAATGCCTTTATTCAAACGATGCATTCTTCCACTATGAACCGAACCGGCTGCTTGCTACTAACGGTACAAAACAACCGCCATTCCATCTATCTATAAATAAAGAATCATCAGTTTGGCTCATAACTGCGAGTTACATTTTCATTATTTCTGCCGCATTCAATCTCCCGTTGCCCGTTACAAGATTTTACCCATTATATGTTAACTGCACTTTATAAACGTAAACATTTTAAGAATACATAATCGACAAGAAAGATCTTGAGTTTCTTCATCCAAGGAGTTGTACTTCTGTTGCTAAATCTTTCAGAAATACAATTCCAGTACCAAGTAACGCCCTTTATTTCTTGTTTGGTCATTTTTTATTAACACACCATTGAAACTACGTATTTTAGCATTTTATCCGTTTAAATCTTGCTAACTTGTTGCAGCCAAAAATAGTGAAAATGACGTGCAAGCAAGAATAAAATTCTATGGTGCATGCCCCAAATGTATGTATCGGATCAAGCCCGAGAAATATTTAGCAAAAGTAATCAAAAATTCTGTTGCACCATAAACAATGGAAGCCAACAAATTGAAAGAAGCCTTGCAACTAGCTCTTCTCAATTAAGGCAATGTTTGGGACAAACCTTGCCCCAAACCTTGTACTTTGTGACGCTCGACTCTACAATTATCGGCAAGATGTTTTAGTAGCAAGAATTGGATATGTTAATGTGTGCATGGGGTATAACCAGCGTTTACACATCCAAAAACAACCAGTTGTGGTATTATAGTCATTTGCAAGTTCATTATACATACAGAAACCATCCATTTGTTTAGTGTGTTAAATTTGATAGTTTTATGCAGCTTTTTGTGAATGGATTTACTGCAACTTGACTACAGTTGCTGGAAAGATAAACCTCTAAATGTTTTGATAACTTTCGCAGGAAGGGAAGCAATATGCGGAAAAAAAAAGGTATGCTATTTTTTGAAACTTCTGCAAAAGCAGCACATAACACAATTGTTTTCAAGTATGGTGCTAACTGTGGGAGTCACAGGTCTGCCTTATTTGAATTCCAAAAATGTTATGAGTGGTAACATGTTTATTAGACAAAGAGAGAGTAAAAAATCTGTTTTGTCCTAAGCTGAAGTGATTAGTCAACTAGGCAACAACTTACAATTTCTGAGGTCCTTTCATGGTGTCATTCCTAGGCATTGGTGTTCTTTCTTCTTAATGTTTTACTATAGGCATGCATGCAAGCGTGTGTGCGTGCACACACTTAAAAATGTTGTTAAATTCTTTTTGCATGTTTTGCTGAATTAGTATCCGAGGTAATTAGTAGTAACCATATGCTGCACTATTCAGGGTGCCAGGAGTTGGACAGATTGGAAAATAACTCCTGCGAAATTCAGATTAACAATATTGTTCAATATTATTAATCTGTTAATCTGTAAGTCAACATCTATGAGAAGCTCATTGTAGGAGTATTTGATGAGACTGAAGAGCTCTTTCTATACAATTTTAGGGAGCAAATACTAAATAAAGCGAATAACATTTAATCAGTTGCTGAAGTTGTTAAATAGCCCACATATTGAAATTGAACAACCATTATATGGTTAGTGGCTTTGGCATGGGTGAGTTCAATATGTTCTGGTACTGCTGGACTAGCTGCATAAATTCCACTGAATAATCAATGTCGAAACAATTCCCACAAGATGATGCTTCCTTTGTATCTTTCTCCTTTGCACTTTTCCTCTGTTTATTGTTTTGAGAAGGTCATTGCTATTTGACTTATCTCTTAACCTTTAAGAACTTTTACCTGTTGTGTGATGACGACCGTTGTATTGATATTGAACTATGCCCAAGATGTGAGAAATTGAGGTTCGTCTATGATTACCCAACTGAGACTTGTCAAGCGAAAGATAATACGACTGATGTGTGCAAGGCTTGCACACTCTACATACAACATTGTTTTCAGTGTGGCCGATGCATAAATGGCAGCGAATATGAAGAAACATTTTGTCTGGATTTGCTTTGTTCTAATTGTTCCAAGCAGCTACGTAAGTGCCAAGAGAAGTAGGATAGAAAGATTGGCTGTAGTGAGAAAACTGTTCACCATGAGCCCAGTTATAACTTTTGTCTACATGGCTAGCTGCTGATATTTCTTGTTGCATACAGCCTTGTTTATGGATCACATTCCGTACCTGAAATCCGGTAAGAAAGTTTGATGCCGTGATATGAAGTCATGGCTTGCTTTATGTGTCAGTATAGCTGTTTAAGCACACAGAAATGATAGAGAACCATTCCTTTTTTTAAGTAGCTATCAACGGACCCTATGCTTGAAAAAAATACATATACACCGAAGCATTTGTAGATTAAGGCTCATCTCTTTACTTTCCTGGTAGCTCCGCTTCATCATAGTCCCTAAGATGCCTTCTACGTTTTGTTCGTACTTCGTCTATTATTTAGAATTTGTTTTTTCAGGCACCTATTACTCATTTATAATTTGGTACAGGTATCAAGATGTGGTAAGTATGAACCAATCATTGAGAATTTTTTCAAACTTAGTAGCCGCTGATTCTATTAGTTCTGTTGGGTTACTTGATGAAATATCATGTGAACAGGAAATGGTCAATCAATTCCTTGCTTTCCTTCCCCAGCATCGAAGGTGCGTAGCGCACTATTCACTTTCAGTAAAGTAGTGTACACCGCCAACAAAGACAAGCAATACATGGTCTTCAAGGAAGAGGTTAGGTCCCTAGCTTCAGAAGTGGCAGCAAAGCACTTAGCTAAATCATCATCTGCAGATCAACTTCTTGGCTTTACTGCTAGCGTGGTCCACATCAAAACATCTGATGGTTATGAATTAATGGTGAAGGTATATCTCAACTGTTCTTCAAGAATATTTTTTTTAAAGAGTACTATTTTTGGTTTAACTTTTATCCCCTAGGTACTCTGTTATCGGAGTTTTTATTATTTTACCAAAAGAATTTTTTATTTTCCGTAATACCTTTGGATGATTTCAATTACTGTTAACAAGCATGATTTTGGCAAAATTTGCAGCTAATACTGATGTTGCTATATTTTGTGCAGAGCTTTTCAACTTTAAAGCAGCTACTAGATAACTGCAGAGTTAGTGGGAGCTCATACTTTATATGGTGGCAAAAGGGTGTTGTGTATATTTTGTGCATAGCTTTTCGGGTTGCCTCCATAAATGTCAACATTTATATGGTGGCAAAAGGGTGTTGCGGAAAAGATTGGGTGGGCAGCTGGGCATCTGATTGAGATTGATTGGTCGGAGCAGCGTGTGCAATATACTGACTATTTTCGTATCAAAATCCGGGTGTTTGTTGATTTACCCCTGCTGCCTGCTGTTTTTATTACACTGCTTGACGGGGCTGGTTGGGTTAAGTTGGATTGCACATATGAATGGGTGTTTATCTCTTGTTATCGTTGCGGGTATATTGGCCATGAAAATCTTGACTGTCGAGCATCCCCAGTAGACGTAGTAGAACTGCTTGCAAAGAGGAATGCATTGCTGCCGGCACCAGACCTGTTTGCTACTTACTACCTTAACAACCATCCGATGTTCGCACAATCTTTAAGGGCCTTACCGAATTCTGATTGGAATAGATCTTCGTGTATTGCTATCTCCGCAGATGCCACTGGTATTCATCTCACGCACCTATTTGATGCATTCTCTCCTGCCCCTTCGGTGGTGTCTAGTGATGACTTATCCTTTGAGACGGCATCCAACTCCTTCCATTCTGATGATGATAATGCACATTCTGATAATGGTAGTAATGTGGCTTCTCAATCGGGGGAAAATTCTGAAATGCCAGTCCCAGAAGATGCCATGGAGGGTGAAGAGGAAGCTGTTGGGCCTCTACAGGCAATAGATCAGATAATAGCGGATGTCAATCATGTTGATGGGTTTGTCCCGGCCATGATGGATAATGCAAATCTGGACATTGAGAACATAAATGGCGGAAATGAAGATGTAGAAATGGAAGATGCCTTTGAGTCATCGGAAGAAACAACTACTGACTCAAATGATTCTACTATACAGGAGGTCAATACCATCTCAGACGACTCAGAAGATGGACTCATCTCATAATGCTCAGACTCGCCGGAAACTGGGGGGGAACCGGCGTCGGAACAGGAAGACCGGACTGATGTGGAATTATTGTCATCATTACAGCCAAAGGCGGAAATCTGGTCCGAAGATTCACCATCATTGCCGTGTATACCACTTGCTGAAATTCACTGTCAGAAAGCGGCCACGACATCCGCTAAATCTTTACATATATTTTGGCCAGATTGCCAAATCCCCTCTGGATCCCCAGAATCATATTTAAATGATTGTTTATCCAAGATATTTCGGCCACTTGCTGTACCTCTTGATCCTACAGGAGATGAAGATGGATTTTCTCTTAGACAGATCGTCAGTATTGCTTATGGGCCCCCGAATTGGCTCTATGTCCATGGCCAGAGCCCAAACCACATTCTCTTTAAACTTGACCTTCACAATAATCTTTCTGGGCCTCTAATGATGGGCTTCCAATTTGACTCTTTCTCCTCTGAAAGCCCATATGTTTCATCTGCTTTATTTTCCCCAGCTACACTCACGAGTTTGCCATTCAATCATACTCATAGACTTACTGAAGAATCTTCTCAGCATGAGGCTTCCTTTATAAAGGGTATGGATACAATACAGGCACATCTATCTCTCTCCAAAACCATGCTCCCTTTACACGGTTTGGATTATCAACAGCAGGATTTCCTTTTATCCTCAAGTTCTATGAATCTTTTGTCTAGCTTCAATATGGACACATCTCTTCAGGACCTGAATCTTACCATGGATCAACTTAGGAAGGATCTGAGTCTTACGATCCATCCTAATATGGCAAATCCTACCATCTCCTATTTTGGTCTTTCCCTGCAGGAACAAATTGCTTATAATAACAAAATGACTGTTGATGTGACAGTGAAAGAAGGACAAAATCAATTAGTTCTTACCAAGTGCAAAGGTTTTTCGGCTCCTGAGTATGAATCTGAAGAGGAGGAATCAAATGCTAATCCCACTTTTTATCCACTGACAAGCAAGAAGAATGATTCACCTAATTCGTATGATAGTGACTCTCTCTGGAATATGTCTGATCTCACTCCTTTCGGCAAACGACCAAGGCCTGTTGATTATAAGCTAACTAAGGAAATAAGCTGCAAGAAACGCCGACTGGAGATTTCTGATCTTTTTCCCCCATCACCAGGTTCCCTAAAGATCTCTCTTATTCAGTTGCTATCCATTATTGCTGTAGTAGCTTATTTTTACTACTTGTTTTCTTTGTCTTTCCTGTCACTATGCACTAAAAAACGTAAACGGATTTCGACTTTATTTCATCGGTCAACGTTGGGTGATAAATCGCGTTTCAAACGGTGTAAACTAGAGGTTTTATCCTTGTTTAGACCTGCTATTGAGACTTTTGGCGTTAGATCTAGGGGCGGCCTGAAATGTGAACCTATTCAGTGTAGTTTGCTGGGATTGTCTCCATGGACTAAGCGACGCAGAAATAATTTCGGTGATGTGGTTGGGAGACCTTTTAGCGAAACCCTAAATAGAGAATGGATTGATGCCTTAAATGTTGCGTCATCAATCGACTTTCGGTCGCCCTTCAAAAGATCGTTGTTTCGTAGAAACAATCCTTTTTTCCCTTCATTATTCATGACGGCAAATAGAGTTTCGGGGTTTGTCTCGCAACAACCCCTTCATCGCCAATGATACAACTTTGCTGGAACTGCCGTGGGTTAGGTCATGCCCTATCAGTTCGTGCAGCACTAAAGATGACTCGGATCTATAAACCCGATTGTATTTTTCTACAAGAAACAAAAAAATCGTTTGATTTTGTTACCTCCAAATTTCTGAAGCTGGGATTTTCATCTACAACTGGCGTTAATCCGGGAGGTCCCTCTGGTACCAAAGGAGGCCTGTGGGTTGGTTGGACGAATGAGTTGAATGGAAGTGTTCTTTATAAGGATAAAAATATCATTTTGATTCACTTTCAAAGCAACAATGACACATCTTGGGTGTCGGGTTTCATTTATGGACATCCTGTCCTCTCAAAAAGGAAGAAGACCTGGGAAAGAATATCTGCAGCCCTATCAACCGTTAGATCTCCACTCGTCCTTATTGGGGATTTTAACCAAGTCTTATTACCCTCAGATAAGACAGGCCTAAATGCGCGGTGTACACTGGGGCATGAGATCCTGGCAGAGATGCTGCAATCTTTTCAGGTAATGGATTTGAAATGGGTGGGCCCATCTTTTACGTGGACAAATAACCACCAAGACCAGACCTGTACCTATGAACGCATTGATCGTGGATTTGCAAATCTTGCTTGGATTTCTTTGTTCCCTCTTGCTACTCTCACAAATCTTGGCATACAATCGTCGGATCATGCCCCTTTAATTCTAGACACGCAACCAGCAGAGAAGCATTTTTTCCGGCCGAAACGGTTTGAGGCAATGTGGTTGAACCACCCTATGGGGAAGAGCACTATTTTTAAAGCTTGGTGTCAGCCAGTTGAGGGCTCACCACTATTTAAAGTTGTCTCGTGGGGCTCTATTATGATGAAGGAAATGGGGATCTGGAATAAGGAGTGTTTTGGTAATTTAGATACCCAAATCAAGGACACATTTGCCCTTTTGCACCATTACCAATCTAGGCTCCCTGATATGCACGCTCAAGAGTTGGATCAGTTTGCACGATGCAAACTAGATTGGCTTTTGGAATGTGAAGAAATCCTTTGGGCTCAGAAAGCTAAGTCCAAATGGTTGAAATTGGGGGACCGAAACACTAAGTTTTTTCAAACCTCTACGAAAATTCGACGAAATTGGAATCGTATAGTTACCATTACTGATGCTAGTAACACTATTTTTACCTCCCATATGGATATTGAGCGATGTCTTGTTGATCATTTCAACCTTATTTTCTGCCCTTTAAATTCCAATTTCTCTCTCAACCCCAACAGTTCTATGGTTGAAGGAATTTCGAGAGCTCTTTCGGAAACCCAAAAAAGATTTTTGGATCGACCTTTTACGGGCACCGAAGTTAAACAAGCTTTGTTTCAAATCAAACCGCTAAAAGCCCCAGGCCCGGATGGAATCCCAGCTATTGTGTATCAGAAATGCTGGGACTTTATGGAAGGACCGATTACGGCAGCCGCATTGTCTTTCTTACGATCTGGACACATGCTCAGTATAGTCAATAAATCTTTTATTGTTCTAATTCCCAAATGCAAGAACCCTCAAACTCCTAGTGATTTCCGCCCTATTAGTCTATGCAATTCTATGTACAAAGTCATTTCTAAGGTTTTGGTCAACAGGATCAAAGGAACCCTGGGCGGTCTTGTTTCTGAGTTCCAGAATGCCTTTGTGGCTAAAAGGTTTATTGCAGATAATATCCTCATTGCTCAGGAGCTGACCAATAAAATAAGACTGACTAAACGATCCAAGAGTGTTTTGGGAGCTATCAAGATGGATATGAGCAAGGCCTATGACAGGGTTAATTGGGATTTCTTGGAAGCAGTTCTTCGGAAAATGCAATATCCAGGTCATCTTATACACTTAATTATGCAGTGTGTATCTACAGTTACCTACGAGGTGTTGGTTAATGGATCACCTTCCAAGCGCATACACCCAAAATGTGGACTCCGGCAGGGGGATCCGCTATCGCCATATCTTTTTATTTTGTGTGCAGAAGCCCTTTCAGCTGCACTGACACACGCTCAAGATATGAGGTTGATTTCGGGTATTCAAGCTGGCAAGCACAGTCCCTCCATAAATCATCTTTTCTTCGCAGACGATGCCATGATTTTCACGAAGATAAATCTGCAGTCTATTGATGCCATCAAAAATATTCTTGATACCTACTGCTCCGAATCAGGACAACAAATCAATTTTGCCAAATCTTCTGTTACGCTGAGCCCTAACTCAGGATCTAGCTTATCGGATCAAGTAACCCAAGTTTTGGGGTTTCCGATAACAGAGGGTTTTGGTTCCTATTTGGGATGCACTCTCGATATTCTCACCAAGAAGAAAGACTTTTTCAGAGACCTCATTGATAAAATCAGAGATCGGTGTGCTAGCTGGAAAGGCCTTCTCCTTAATAAAGCAGGACGTGCCACTTTAATTAAATATGTACTTCAATCCCTTCTCATCTACCACATGCAGGTATGTCTCTTCCCTGCCCATGTATGCCATAAGATTGATTCCTTGTTGGGAAACTTCTGGTGGTCAGGTAATGATAATCATAAAGGAATACACTGGATCAACTGGCATGCACTTTGTGGGCCCCTGGACATTGGTGGACTTGGTTTCAAGAATACAAGACTTTTCAATCAAGCGCTCCTAGCCAAAACAGCATGGCGCTTATGGGTCGAACCTGAATCCCTTCTTGCTAGGGTCATGCGAGGTAAATATTGTGTTCGACAGGGTTTTCTTTCCTCTGCGGCATCTGGCAATTTCTCAAATGGCTGGCGAGGTATTCTATGCGGAAGAACGACTCTGCTAACTGGACTCAGGTGGCAAGTTGGAAATGGCAGAAATATTTCAATTTGGACTGATTTTTGGATCCCCTCACAAGATAAAGTGCTACAAGTACCAAGTGGACAGCGTCCTTTGAACACAGATCTTGTGTGTGACTTAATGCAGAACGGAAGTTGGGATCGTCACAAGATTGAGAGTTTATTCTCTCCTTCAATTGCCAATAGTATCTTGGCCATTCATATTCCAAAGCTTGACTTTGATGATCAACATGTCTGGGGTCAAACAATGCATGGAAATTTTACTGTCTCCTCGGCGTATGCTTTGCTCTATGAAGCAAAATCTCTGATTCTAAATTCGCATTTACAGCTTCCCTACCCCCCTACCCCTGCCCGTGCCAATCCTTGGACCCAGCTCTGGCGTCTTCCTTTACCGATCAAAATTTGCTTCTTGATCTGGCAAATTTTATGGGATAGGTTACCCTTACGTGCAAACCTGAAACATCTCAATATCCTTCCTTGTGACCTTTGCCCTCTATGCAAACTCCACTTGGAAGATACCACGCACCTCTTTTTAAAATGTCCTAGGATTCGACCGATATGGTTTGGTATTCCACTTGGTATTAAAGTGGATGATTTTTCCTGCACTAGTAGAGAATGGCTTATTGCTTGGCTTTCTCCTAGTGTTGTTCGGTCCAATGCCTTAGCCACTATATATTTCTTTGTTACTTTTTGGTTTATTTGGTTACACCGTAATAATCTAGTTTTTCGTGATATTCCCTTTAACCCGCGGGACATTATACCTCAGATACTATCCCTTTCTAATTCTTTATACCATCTTTTCAAGAAAATTCCATCATCACCACGCTTGTTACCTCAGCCAAACTATTCCCCAAACAGAAACCTTTTGCAGTTGCCTTTGTTTTCTTTGCCAATTTGTGTTCATAGCAACCTTTCGACTTGCTGTTGTTTTAACACCCACAGTTTTACTATGGCCATTCACTCTTGTTTTGATAAAAAACGGCTTAGGGCGGGTATTGGATTATCTTGTTATTTCAATTCTTTTAGATGTGGATCAGCAGCTTTCTCCACTTTATCTTCTGATAAATTTACTGCTTTAGCCCATGGATTATTGTTAGCCTCTTCTTGGGCTCTGCAACAAAAGTTTTTTCACATAAAAGTACTAACTGATTCGTGTTTTCTCCTTAATCAGATGGAGGGCTCTGAGAATATCCTAGATACGGTGGCACCCATCTTCTATGACTTTTGCTCTATGGTAACAGATTATCATCATTATAGTATCGACAGGGCAGATCCACACCTTTTGAAGGAAGCACGCTTTCTTGCTACTTTTGCTTGCCAGGCCCGCACAAATATCTATCAAGATTGGGTTGATGATACTGTCTGGATGTAGGCCTGTCTTATTTTATGATGATAGTTTGTACGTTGGTAGGGTGCCCCGATAGGTTTCTATTACTGTTTAGCCAGATGTTGGCTTTATTTGTATTTCGTTCTTGTATGGCCTCCGGCCGTGGACTTCTTTTAAATTATCTATGCAATTCTCTTATTACCAAAAAAAAAAAAAACGAACTTGCGGAGGGTAGTCAAATTGTAGTTGTGTCTTTTGATTCTTACATCCATCACACTCACATCAGTTTCTTTCCACGGAATTTTAAGAAAAGTATAGTCCTGCCCCAGTAATTCCTCTAAAATATGTGCACGAAGATCAATATTGTGTACTTTTCAGCTGCTCTTGGCTACAACTTCAAATCTCAATGACAAGGATGGCGTCGAAGAAACGTTTGTACTAGAATTGCAAAGAAATTTGATTTTCGTTTCAGCTGTAGTTGATACTACCTGCCTTTAATGAGATAGTTTGCTATCCAAAATTGATGTCGAAATTCTTAGATTTGTGAGGGTTGATTCTATTCTTAAGAGTAATGCCGGCTATCGTGTGATAATCAAACTTTTATTAGATGCTCTTTTCACCCCTAATGTTGGTTGTTTCAATATATGCACCCAACATTTGCTATACTATTCTGTGAAAGGTAATATTACAATACCTTCCTTTTTAATGGACTATTAACTAAGATTGATCAATATATATAGAAAACAATCCACGTGCAACGCACGTGCACACAACTAGTATATATAAAAATATTCACTGAGTCTGATGACAGAGTACATTGACTTTGCCCTGCTAATAACAAATGCCACACCACACAGCATCCGCTCTCCAATTGAATCTATAGCGACATTCAAACATGCCATCTGGAAATGATTTTCGAGTTTTCTGTGTCAGGGGAACATTAACGACTAGATGATAGCACAAAACAGCTCAGTACACAACCAATCATCTTGTCTTTCCAATCATTTTTGAGTTACCAGTGCTCAGTACACAACCAATAAAAAGAATAAATAAAAATAAACAACCACAAAAACCAAGCCTGGAATGAAATCAATGAATGAAGCTCAACAGTGGTGACTATTTCATTCAACTAAGATCCAACTGATTGAAGAACCAGATAAGAAACCTTCAGGGGTTTGTCCAAACTAGAAATGGGTACCTTTGGGAGGTTGGACAAGCTTCCGATTTGTGAGGCCGCCATTTATTTTCGCAATTGGGTTAGTTCATTTTCCATAGTGAACTCTCGTTGCCAATGTGCCAGCATACCAAACTTCTTTGCTTCAACCTGCTTCATAAGAAATTTCCTAGTTACTTGCACATTTAGTCTGACAGAACCATGACAATACAGATTGAACTATGATATAAATTTGACTCCCCTGTACAAGTTTCATCAACATCAAGAAAATTCATCATAGACAGTCTATGGGAGTATACAACTTGATGCAATAACTTCATGTTCCTTCTAACATATGACTCGTGAGGAATCTGCAAACACAGAAAATATAAAATTAAACAATTCTATGCTACACAAAAGATCATATTCAGCTACTTACTGAAATCAAATAAGAACCACCTTACGAACAACAATCTTATAAATACTCATCTGCTATAAGTTCAGTCAAACCAAATCAAGACGTGACACAAACAATGAAAGTTTAACTATTCAAACATCAAATGCTCCTCCATACTCACTATGCCATGTTAATTACAGGTATACATCGATCAAACCTTGAATCATCAAACCTGAAACCAAACTCCAAATTTCTCTTTGCAATGTAAAGCTACTTAAAAATAAACAGCAAAAAAGAACCAGAGCATCATTTACCCATTTGGCCCCAATAAGCTATTTTCTTCACGACTTTGTACCAAGGAAAACCTAACCTAAAACACCTGTAAGATTAACAGAAATTGACGATACTACATATACTTTAATAGAAACTGCAATTACGGAGGTGAAATTGTCATAAACTTGAGCGTAAGGATGCCATTCATAAACCAAAAAGTGCCCAAAATACCCCAAATCAATTAAAACACCGAAAAACTGTCAAAAAAATAGAATTGACAAACAACAAATCATACTAAATTAGTATGAAAGGGAGCTTTTTAGATACTATTCATTGGTTAAAAAAACTGCCGATTTGTTCCAGAATTGAAGTCTATGCATGTTAACTTTTCAATTCCAAAAATGTTAGATGAAGCTAATTAGGGTTTGAGAGAGACAATAGGAAAAATGAGACGGGTGCGGGAGAGATCAATAGAGAAAGAATTAGGTGAAGGGGTATCTAGGTTCATACCTCTGATTGGATGTCAAGAATCCATGATGATCGAGCAAACGCCTTACGCCTGTAAGAGAGACAGATTGGAGGGCAGGGCGGCGATTGTTTAGAGAAGAGGTACCTCTTCTCAAAATGAAGGGTGAAAATGGGTAATCTGACCAGAGGTTTCACAGAGGGTGGTGGTTCGGGGGGCGCGCGTATATTCAGCTTTGAGAGAGAGATTGGTGAGCGAGTATGTTTACAGATCCAGCTTTGTGAGAGATGGGCATGTGCGTGTACATCCAGCTTCAGAGAGACTGGCCAGTGTTGGTGTTTTGTGTGTGGCCGGAGTGTGGGGTTCCATGTTTTCTTTAGTAGAGGTAGAGGAAGATTCCGACGTTTCAACATATATGCCTAGTAGGTGCGGCTAAAAAACGCAGTCGTTTGGTAATCAATTCTTATGGCATTTTGTTGCAAGTGTCGCTATTAAGTGACACATACATAAATGTCGCGTTATTAGCGTCGCAAGTATCTAAAGCGACACTAAAATTGTGACACATAAAAAAGCGTCGGCAAGTTCGCAACTCATATATATTTGTGTCGGCAAACTTGCGGCGTTGCGTTAAAAGTGTCGCAAATTAGAGTTATTTTATGACATTTGCGAAAGCGTCGGTAATTAAGCGTCGCCGAAACCCTTTTTTCGTAGTTATTGGCATGATTCCAAGTGTAATTTTCAAAGATAGTGGGGTCCGTGTGTAATTTAGGGTAAACCTCAGGGGTGCCGTGAGTAATTAACTCAAATCTTTATAGGCGTTACAAATGTATGTGACAGTAATTTGACAACTTATCATTCTTTCTTCTCTTCAAGGTCTAACTATAACTATTCACGGGCATTTTGGGCATGGCTATTTGCCATCCTTAGTTTTACTACCGAGTTCATCTCGGTATTACTTCCACATATTAGTGCTTATGGGACATACTTGGACCAGCTGGAGTTGTCATTGGCCTTGCTTGCCATGTTCTTTACGATTGCGGAGGTCATTGCAGAGGCGAGGCACTCGGAGGTCAGGTGGAAGAGAGTTGGCTCCTTTTACTAGTTCAGGTATTGTTGGAATGAAACTAAGATTGACCTAGTTATTTATTGATTGATAGTATATATGAGAATATCAATTCTGTGGCTAATTTTTTTTTATTTTCCTGGTGTTAATAGGGATTACTACTCTGACGAGGTATTTGGGAGCTTCGAGACGTATTTTAGTTTGTGCGCCGCTATTGTTCAGGGAATTCTAGCGCTGGTAGAGCATACACAGAAGCTTGGTAGTACCACGAGTAACGACATCAACTATTCAGCCCTTACGCTGCTTACAGCTTCATTCACATTTGGTACCAGACTATATGGCTCTCGGGACGATTGAGTTTGAGAGTGTAGTGTGATTTATATATATTACTTATAAAAGTTTAGATATGTGTAAATCATTTTCTAGACAAAACTATCTTCACAAAATATGCTAAAGACATCATTGTCATTATTTGTGAGACCGAATGAATTGATGTTATGGAACATATACAGAAGACTCTTGATCTTGATAGGCAGGATCCTCTGCCAATGTTATTGTGCGTTTGTACGTTAATGTTCTTTTTCTTTTTTTGTGAGTGTTTTTCTGTGAATTTTGTTGAACCAACTCCATGCAATGGAACAATACAACAAAAATGGTCTTTAGCTACAAACTTTCTTGTCACTAAAGACCAACTAACAAAGTAGTGTAGATCATATGAGGCCAGACGTCACATGTAAAGAAGAGAATTTGTCGTCTGAGAGCAGCTAGTTCATAACAAAAGTAGCATAAATGTCTTTCAATGTAGGTGAATTATGAGGAAATTTTGGTATTTTTCAGAAAATTGAACAAAAAGCCACAAATTAGAACGAATGTACTCGAGAGAGAGAGAGAGAGAGAGAGAGAGAACAAAAGCTTCAAGACGATCAACATCGATCTAAAACGAAACATGAGAATCAGCTATAGCCAACACTCCATACAAACATCAAAAAATTAGAGAAAAAAAAACAATTCCATTTTAGTTTTTCTTTTTGGAAGCGTCTATTTCTACAAATCTCAAATATTTGCCAAGACCTTAATTTGTCACTAAAAAGTGCAGTAGTTACAAAGTAATAACTTTGTAGCGACAAACTTTCTGTAGTACAAACATTTGAAGGTCTCGACCTTAGACTTGTTCCCCTTATCTTTTTTCAATTATTAATATCAGAATACCCTTATTTCATAACTCAAATAGCAGGTCAACCATAATTATAAACACTGTCCAATTTACCCCCGTCGACTTGCAAAATTTTGGACAAACACAGGCCAAAAGATGAAATAAGGTTCTCCACCTTCGACACTAACATCACTGGAGCACCACCAACAATACCACCCAGAATCACCACCAGTAATCAAGATCCAACTAACGCCACCAGCCCACCTTCTTATTAATAGCAAGAACACTAGGAAATAGGCAGAACAAGTCAAAACCGAACCAAGATTCAAAAGCAAGACACTGTTAGCGTTTGAAATCAAGAATCTGATTGTTTAATCACCAATGCTCTCCTGTTGACAGCCATCATCAACACCTTGCACCCATTTTGTCGCATCAAAACCAAAAAAATACAAAACAAAACCCTTATTATTGAAATCAAGAAATTGAGGACAGGAAAAGAATTTTTTTGACCCAAACGGAAATGAAAACAGAAATACTGAATTTCTACAAATTTATTCAGAAGTAGAAGCGAACCCTAAAACCAAACTTCTGCCACTTGACCTCTCTTATTTACACACCCACTCATAAATACACATTTGAGGGGAAATAAAATGGGGATTCAATCCATATATATATATATATATGGGTGTCCATGCTTTAAAGGTCCATACCTGATCTTTTCTGGAAATGCAAGATGACATCCACCAACCGGTTTTCCCTAAATGATCCATACCAACATAAGAGATCTAGACGCATTGTTTCAACAGTGGTAGTGGAGTGATAGCATGTGGGGAGGGGCAACGGCACGGCCGGGGGGGTGGCTTTGGGGGTGGGTGCGGTGGGAGGGGTGACCATTAAGTTGGGTATGATTTTGATTTTCATCCAGGTTTTCTTCAGTGTGCAATTTGGATTTGGTTTCATTTTCGGATTGTAATTTCAGTCTGGATTTTGATTGGGCGAAAAATTGAGTGACGACTACCATCACCTACCAAATTTCAGTTTGTAATTTCATTTTGGAATTGTAATTTCAGTTTGGATTTTCAAAGGCACCACCGTTCTTCTTAGGTCCTACATGACTGTCTTCGGAACAACCTAACACCTATTAGCTGCATGATAATGTTTAGTACAAAGAACTTTCCTATGATTATTTGGGCTACTGTTGTTATACTTGTCAAGGAGAAAAGGAATCTCGTCTTAATCTCTTCGAGCTTTACTGAACATATCTTACTTACCAAGTTTCATAAAAAACTTAGTTTTTGTCGGACGCAATTCTTGGGACATTAATGCTATTATATAACTCTATGTACCCCTGCATCACTGCTTTTGGTCCCTCTTTAGGATGAGTAGTATCTATTGCTTATTGGCTGATGTTTCTCTAGCTCGCGATAATATCAGATCATCCGTGTTGGCTTGGTTGCGAGAAGCAATTTTTTCTTTTCTTTAAGATTCTGTGTAATGAGAAATTTTACAAGACGTGCAACCTTTGCTAAGACTATTTGTGCATTCTTTCTATCTTCAGGGGTCTCCGCACTGCCTAATGGCGAAAGCCTCAAGAACTTGGCAAGATTCTTACTGTTTTTGTATGTTTTCTACAGTAACTGAAAATCATCACTAGAATGGTTTACTGAGTGCAATTCAGGGATCATCGAGCACGGATAAGAAAGTATAGGATGATGGCAATAAGGGGAAGCCCACAGCCATATGTAACCAAGGTACTACAAGAAAGTTGGAGCTGGCTTCGGTAAAAACTGGTCCTGATGGTAGGGAGACTATCCTGAAGCAAAATTGTTTCATCCAATTTAGACAGTTAGCAGTGTTTCAAAATTGTATTCTAAGCGAGGAAGCTTCGTTCAGTTAATTGATGATAGTGTAGTAAACTTTGGGATATGTATCTACTTCATTATACCATTACTGTTTTTGCTTGACCAGATCGTGGCATTTTCTATGCCTTTCCTCCATAATGAGCATGTGCTGGTGTCTAGGAAAATCTTTTGGATGAGTTCTACCTCCATCGGGAACTGCCTTTCCTCCGTGATTGAATGACCTCAAAGATACTCGATATGCTTTAACTTGAGCAGTTTCTTTTGCAATTGAATATATGTGTTTTTTATTTATTATCTCCATAATACTGCCTACATTGAGAAAAACAATCTCGTATATAGACGATTATTTGATAGACATAGGCGTCCTACCTTTATTATTATTTTTATTATATATAAACTAGGCTGCTAGGGTGCTTCTATGGAGACCTTGGGGACATTCTATTTTCAGTTTAGGGAGTGAGGAATGTGTTCGTATGGAAGTCCTTTGGTTTATAGAAATAATAAAAAGCGTATCTTTCTACCAGTAATATTAGTCGACTTGCAAATGCAGCTTCCCAAACCTGCTGCATACTTGTTGAATACTTTCTGTTGCACTGCATATAATCTTCTTAATACGTAGTAAGCTTACTTCCATAATTAGAAGAGCTTAAACACCAGTAATATTAGTTAACTATTCCATTATTGTCGGTTGACCATAACAATATGAATTTTTGTTGTTATCGAGTAAATGATAATTCATTAATTACGGGGTAATATACATATACTTATAGAATTCAGTTCAGCATTTTTAGGTACCTAGAAGAATGCAGAGAAAGAAGGTCTCTCAAGTTCTTTTGAGTAAAATCTAAAAAGCGATGTTGCTCGGGAGTGAAGGTTTCTGCTTCTATGTTTACTCTAAAAAACTTAGAAGCAATACCTCTTCCAAATAGCACCACTTTTCTCTGAATATTTACTTCCCACCTGTGGCTAAAGGTGGATACGGATCAACTATTTACGATAAGTTAAAAGGTAAAAATAGTCCTTTCTTATCATTGTATGCATTTTTATCTCTTGAATGATAATTAAAAATAATTACAACGTATTGTTATTCACAAGTACGTATCTCTAAAATGATGGCAGATGAATTATGAAGGTTGCGAGATCTAAAATGTTCACTTTATGAACAACTCAAAATGAAGTTCTCAATAGTAGAGTCAAACGATCGCCCTCTTTTTGTTCCAGAAGCCATTACTTTAGAGGAAAGGCAATAGACCCGCGATCAAACCTCTAAACTCCTTTTCATCTTTCTTCTTTTATTTGTTTTTTTATAAAATTATTTTAAAGATGGGTTAATTACAAAACTGTCCCTTGAGGTTTACACGTTTTTGCACTTTGCCCCCCGTGCTTACAACTTTTGCAATAGTGTCCCTTGAGGTTGACAAAACCGTTGCAAACGGCTCCAAAATTGAACGTCCGTTCAATTTTGAACGTTAAGTCCGCACGTGCAATGCACGTGCCATTTTGGCATGGGCAAATTTGTCATTTTCCGTAGCCCATCTTCTCTTTCTCCCTCTGTTCCTCTACTTCTTCTTTTTCCTATCTCTCTCTCACTCAAAATACACAGAACTCCCACAAGTATACAATAAATCCAGACCTAATTCCATCAATTTGAAATAACCCAAAACCTTCCCCCTTCAATACACAGAGCTCGCACAAGTATGTCTACGGGTTCACTTAAAAAAACCAAGCCATCCATCGCCCCGCCACCGTCATCATCATCAAGGCCACCATCGTCACCACCATGCCAAACACCCGGCCACCTTCAGATCTGCTCCATGATCGGTTCCTTCACCGTCTGAATTATTGTAAATTAGAAATTTTCACTATCATTCTCTTCGTCAATATAAAATAATGGTTCCATCATGATAATATTGAAGCCATATGATTCAGAAATTAGATTTGAAATCCTTTAGCGGCTCACCCAAACAAACTCAATGAAGGATTCCGCTTTAATGGTCGAGCTTGGAATGGTTGTTGAAAGTACAGACGACGGAGAGATGATCTTCATGTGGGTAACCTTACGGTCGACGAGGTGCGAAGGGATGTCGAACTCATCGAGCATGCAGAGAGGGATGGCGCCGCCGCAGGGCTTGGCGGCGGCAGGGCTACGCTCGAAGAAAAGGGTCTCCACGTCGCCCTTCGCGAGGGATTCGGCGGGGCTCCCATCGATGACAGCAACCCGCAGCTTCCAGCCGCCTAGATTTGGATGGGGTTTGATTTGGCGGTGACTATGAGCCTGCTTGGTTTTCTGAGCAGCTTTAGCTAGGCTGGTGAGGCTTTAAGGGTGCGTGTGAGGGAGTGGAGAGGGTGGGGTTGGGATTGGGCGGCCATTTTTAGTGATGGGTTTTCTTAGTTAGCTCAGGTTTTGGATTTATGGGGATGGTGAAAGACAGTAGCAGTGGAGTGTGGAATGAAGATGGTGGGTTTTGTGGGTGATTGATTATATTAAGGGTTTATGTTGCTTTACTTTGGACAAGTGGGGAGTAAAAATTTGAGGTTTTCTTGAACAAGGTGACTTCTTTCTGTACAGAACGAGAGAGAAGAACACAGTGGGGAAGAAGGAGTAGAGAAATGACAAATTTGCCCATGCCAAAATGGCACGTGCATTGCACATGTGGACTTAACGTCCAAAATTGAACGGACGTCCAATTTTGGAGCCATTTGCAACGGTTTTGTCAACCTCGAGGGACATTATTGCAAAAGTTGTAAACATGGGGAGCAAAGTGCAAAAACGTGTAAACCTCAGGAGACAGTTTTGTAATTAACCTTTTAAAGATTACCAAAAGTACATATGCGCGTTGTAGTCTAACTTGTTAAATTAAAAGTATGAACACTTTAGTTAAAAAAGCAAGTAAAAAGCAATGATATAAGTAATAAATTCCAAAACAAAGTAAACCACAAACTCTTATACGTAAGTCAAAATACATCAGCGATAAGTCATAAACTTGAGTCTCATTTTGACTCAATTCTCTTTCTTTCTCATCATTCTGATCCACATCTCAATCTCAAACAGAATCAAAGAAGAAGATGATGAATAACTCACCTCACGTCCACGCCTACCACCACACTCCCCAGTCCCCACTCCTAGTCTCTCACACACTCAATCAACCGCCCAGGTGACGCGCCGCGATGACCGGCGACACGAATAGGCTGCGACACGACCGGTAGTCAACAGCTGAAATCCGAATACAAATCTCAATGGAAAATCAACTCCCCACTTGACTTCTCTTATTTCTTTTCTTTGTTGTTTGTGATTTGTGGGTTTGTATAGGTTGATGAAGAGGTGTATATTTATTTATGGAGAGAAAAAGCGAGAATCATGTTATTTTGTTGAAGGAGTCAGATTAGAGATCTTTGGCCATTAATTCCTGGAAGGAGAGAAGAAAAATTCTTCCGTAACGGTCTTACGTAATGGTACTTATCGGCGTCACGGCCTGTATCGGTTACGTTGCGCCAATATGGTTGTGATATTGGTCTGGACCGATATATCGGTGTGTAACGGTGTCCCCGGGCTAGAAATCTGTTACATATCGGCCGCGTTACGATAGTAACGGCCGTTTTTTAAAACCATGATTTAAGCTTGCTAAATTTCTAACTCTTTCCACATTTTAGCAGCAAATTTCCTTGAAACTCTTTTCTTTTGTGAAATCTTGATAAATTTCTCTAAACTAAAACTTCGCTTGATCGACTATCTGCCAATGATTATCGGGTGACACTTTAGGTTTGAGCATTCTTGGCTCTCCTTGATACTCTCATAATTCTCGGCTCACTTCTTTAACCGGCCGTTATGGGGTTTTAGCCCTCATAAGTCTTGGACACATATTTCGGATCAAACGGCTCAAATCTTGGTTTCATCATTCTAGAGCCAAAGTGTCCTGACCCGACGTTATTCTGATAAACCACTTGGTTGGCCGTATTCGGTTCTCTGAAGCTCATACCTGGTTTACTTGAAAAATCTCGTTGTTCTTTATTCTTCTTTGGATAACCTTCTTGCAACATCTTCTTTTGGGTTAAATTTTCTATCATCCGCTCTTTTTGACCATTTATTTGAGGAACCACAGCTTGAAACACTGGTTCCCCAACAGGCCCGATCTTAGACACGGATGTCCCTAGCTTCAACAACAAACTTCCTTTCTTGGAACTAGACTTTTCTTCAACCCATATGATTCTTTCTTTCCTTTTATTGTTATAACCAGTGTTTCTGATGTTCCTCTCTAATGGCTTCCTTGCCTTAAAATTGTCCTCCTCTGAACTTTCGTCGTTGTTTAAACACTCGATTGGACCAAAACTAACCGATACCATGTTGACGTCGAGCACCATCTCTGAGAAGGGATCACTATCAACTTCCATCATTTGTTTATCCTTGTCCACAAACTTTAAGAGCCCTACTTCAATTTGATCTTGCACATCATTACGAAAAATAACACAATCATTAGTATTATGGCTAATGATATTGTGCCATTTTAAATTTTAGTTTTCTTATCCTTTGGGGCCCTAAGGAGGCCTTGAAGCTGGATGAACTTTATTTTCAAATGATGATCGAAAATTTGATATGGCTGATTAATGTCGAACGAATATTTCTGCAACGTAGTCGATGGGTTCAACTTATTAGGTTGCTTTGAAGATAGACTAATAGGATTCCTAACTTTGACCAAAGGCTCGTAGATGACTGATTTTTTTCTAACCATTTCTGTAGCGTCTACTTCCAAATCGATGGGGTCTCTTGAAAATAGGTCCCCATCAATGAATTTTTCTTAACTTGCACCTCTCTTAACAACGTTTCATATCGAGCTACCTCTGAGGATAACTCAAAAATCTTTATGAACTCCATATCCTTAAACTTCTTTCTAATCGTGAGATCTAGGCCATTAAGAGCCAGATTTGCCAATTTTGACTCTGGCATTTGAAAAAGACATTTATTCTTAGAGGCATTAAACCTTTCTAAGAATTGTTTTGCACTTTCCCCTGAGAATTGTTTCAATCTAGCCAAATCGGTCAGAGAAATTTCTGGTTCCATCTTGAAGAATTGTGTATGGAATAGATCTTATATGCGTCTCTAAGATAACACTGAGTTTGGTGGTAGATTTGCGAACCATGACAAAGCGAACCCTGTCAGGGAATATTAAAACCATTTCAATTTGACCCACTCGTGCTGGCCCAAATCTCCGCATTGGAAAATGAACCTTGCGACATGCTCGCTGGTCGATTGGTTCCCTTCTCCATGAAATAGGCTAAACTCTAGAATTTTTACTCCCCTGGGTATTTCCATCTGGTCGATCTCATTAGGGTGCGGTTTTCTGCAAAGAGGCCCATTGATAGGCTTGTACCCCTGACCCGCCTACTTGATGAAACTCATAACGAGGTTTGGCTCTAAACCTCCTTGACCGTTGGTCGAGTGATACCAACTACTTCCTTAAACAGAGGGTTCTCAAATCAAACGGTCCCCTCTTGATTTCTCTAATGAGGAGGGGCATATATATTCTCTACTCCCTGACCACTATCGTACTGCTCGACTCTATTCTTAGAAATTCGAATGTTGTTGGGCCAAGTTGCAAGGCTTTTAGATTTTTTTATGGCCTGCCCTTCTTACTTCGCCCTAGCTCCTCTTCATCGGTAGGCACAGGAATGTACCAACCAAACTCATATGGGTGATTCAAACTTAACCCATTTTACCATTTTATGGCACTCTCAATCCTATTGGGATGAGTATCTTCCTCCGTCGTGTCAGTTTGATAATTGACAAGAGCTTTTCCCTTTTGCAGTTTCAAATCCACTATCTTAGCAATAGAGGATGTCTGCTTTTGGATCTCTCCCGATAAATCTTTAACTATTTCCCTTTCAGAGGCACCCTTCTCTTCTGACAGTCGTCTCACCTCGTCCACTATCTTTGAACTTGATTGATCTTGGTTGCTGACAATTTTGTTTTAAATCATGTTTTGGTTTTGCATGACAGTTATAAATTAAGGCATCATAGTTGTAAACACTTGCATTGATGAACTGCCTTGGTTCATCAATTGGTTCAAAGTCTGATTGTTCTGATCGGTAGTCAGCGTCTCAGCCTTAGGACTTGCACCTGTTGACTTATCGATTTTGATGATTCCAAATTGATTATTTCTAACATTAAACTGAAAACATTATTAAGATAAATATTTAAGGATTTATCCTAATCAAACAAAGACAAAGATCTTGCCTTGGACAAAGCTTGGACTTGAACTCGGACCACATTGAAGATGTAGTGACTGAAGTATATTTTTATCTTTTATCTTTTATGTATTGGTTCTAAGTCCTTCTTAAAAGATCTCCCAGAAATTCAAGTAAATAACCAAAATCTGAAAGTTTCATTCCAAGGCAAACTATTTCCATTCGACTCGATCGTGCAGTTTTTCTTATCTTGTTCTAAAAAGACTTTTCGGTCGAAGCTAAACCTTTTCGGTCGAAGCGAAAAGATTCAGTCGAAGCCAAAGTTTTCGGTCAAAGCTACAGTTTTCGGTCGAATGAAATGCAATTTTCATTCTACTCAATTCTTCAGTACCTTTAACATCTCTTCTCACTGATTTTTCATTCGACCGATTTCTCAGAGATGTACTTTCATTCGAATCAAACTTATGTTTCATTCGAATCATTTTTTAGGCTTTCCCTTCATAATAGTTCTTTTTCTTCTCTACTATAAATAGGGATCCTTGAGAGCATTTAATATACTTCTTGCAAATCTCTGAAAAAGTCTCTCTTACTTCTCTCAAAATACTCTCTCATCTTATTCTCACACATTCATCTATTCTTTATTGAATGAGTTCATCTTTGAGAAAATTTATTGTAAGCTTCTTAGTTTTGGTTCTTGAAAGAATATAGATCTTCCCACCTAAAAAGGCTTAGTCTTAGATTATTCATTGTAACATCTACTCAAGAAGGAGTGGGTTTGTTATATTACATTGTAAATTTTTTTTCAATTGTAAATTGTTGGAAACCTTGGAAGGGTTTCAGTAATTGTACTGTGGTTTGAGCTAGCACCCATAGCTAACTGGTTAGTGGAAGGCTCGAGTAGGTCTCCCTTTTGTGGAGTGCTCGGGGACTGGACGTAGGCTGGTGGGGCAGAACCAGTATAAATCTTTGTGTTGATTTATTATTATTACTTCTGTCATTACTTTGTAATTTCATTTTTTTAATTTCTACTCAAAGTTGTAAAACACCTATTCATCCCGCCTCTAGGTGTACTTAGGGACCTACATCACCATCGTTAGAGGTTTCTCCATTGGTACTTCCTGAGTTTCGAACATTGGTGTTCATGTTATCATTCCTAGTCATGCCATTAGTTGCTTGAATGTTCCTTACTTTGCCCAAACTTCCACCATTATTGGCAGTTTGAGTTTCGATGCCATTATTGACGCCATTCAATCCTATAGCATTACTAAGTGTGCTTGGCATTATTTTCCTTTTTAGTTACAAGGGTCCCATCGGGCGTGCCAATGTTTCCGCTACTGGGCAAACTCACAATAGATTTGTGCACTCATTGCGTAATTGACTAATAGTAGGGGATCTTTTTTTGCAACTAGGGCTTGAGGACTTCACTAAAAATGAAAACTTACTTGAGATGGATGCTAAACAAATCTATAAATGATACGCCCAAAAAACAATTATCCTTACAACACAACGAATACAAGTACGATAGCGTACAAGATTCTCTATCGATACAAGGCAGATCATGCGAAAAACTTGACAACGATAAAAGAAAAACATAAGTGCATTCTAGACTTGACTTTTCCAAGTCAGGTTTGGTTTGCGAATTTGACAACCCTTTCTCCGTTGTCCTTCTGTTTATTTTATACTTGCTTGCATGCATTGTTCCTCAATTTTTCGTAACCGTTTATCTCTATCCTTTGCCAAAAGCGGTTTATCAACCATTATCATCGGTCATTTAACTCTTGTCTAAAGTTGTGTTTTTTCATGCAGTCTGTTTGCTGACCACTTTCATCGATTCGCTCTGCTCGTGTTGACAACTATCTTCCCTTGTGTATTTGTGAGAACTGTCATGAGAACTATTTATCAACTGCTCTTGCCGATCATCCTCTCTTTTATTGACATTTGCCTTGATTCATGTACCATGTCGATCGTTACTGTCGATTTTCTTGTTCTTGTTGACAGCTGTCTTCTTGATTCAATTTATTCAAATCACATTTCGTGCACCTCAAGTTTAATTGCTTGATTCTGTCACATCACAATTGATAACTGGCGACATATTAATAACCATAATAGTTATGCCCATTTCCCTATTGAACACATGTCTCTCCAAGCACCTTGTGCGGTTGTTAGCACTCCATGTGTCTATGATTCTATTGGCTATGGTAAAAAATATTTATGTAGCCATGTGCTTTTATGAAATGGGATAGGGCCAGTACCAATTAGAGAATGAATGGGGTCTAGACATGTTGTCACATGCCTGCATTCATTTTCATATCAAGCCTACCTAATTATTGGTTTTAATTGAAGGTCGTATATAGTAATCCTAGTCGTCATTTTGGTCGATCAAAGTCGGATGAAAAGAAAAAATGATGATGATTTCAAGGATCGTGTCAATGAATTTTTTGAGTTCGCTTATGTGCATCATGCATATGTTAACTTTGAGAAGATAATGTGTTCGTGCTGTTGTCATATTGGAGAAGGATAATGATGGTAAAATGGTATCTTCTCCAGTTCGGTTTTATAAGGGGGTACACAAGGTGGACGCAACACGGTAAAACAATAGTACTGTTATCCAACCCAGCTAATCAAGCTGAAGTTAGGGTGGAGGCAGAGTATAATTATCGAGATATGATTATAGATGTAAGAGGGCTCATCAGTTTTATGATTTATTGAGAGATGTTGAAGAGCCGTTGTGGGACGGAATAAGCAAACACACACGGT
The DNA here is from genome assembly GCA_033065855.1 of Escallonia rubra. NCBI lineage: Eukaryota > Viridiplantae > Streptophyta > Magnoliopsida > Escalloniales > Escalloniaceae > Escallonia > Escallonia rubra. The sequence continues at coordinate 34,987 of JAVXUO010002612.1, forward strand.
TCTCCGTGGTTAGTAGGTTATTATAGTTGAAATTAAACCTCGAGTTGAATGAGAAAGGATTTAACGAGTTTGTTACTTTTATCAAGAAAATTTTGCTAGAGAGTGAAAAGCTGCCCCAGTCATACTATGATGCGAAGAAGATGATGATGAAACTTGGTTTGGGCTATGAACGGATAGATGCATGCAATAATGACTTTGTACTTTTCTGGAAAAAGAATAAGGACTTGACAAATTGTCCAGTATGTGATCATTCAAGGTATAAACCAGACAAAGGGAAGAAGAAAAACATTGCATGGAAGGTATTGCGATATTTTTCAGTTACCCTAAGGCTTCAACTGATGTACTAATCCTCCAATACGGCGGAATATATGAGGGCTCACTGTGAGACTAATAGCAACGATGTCGATGTGCTGACACACCCAATGATGAAGAGGCGTGGAAGGAGTTTGATCGCAGGCATCCGAGCTTTTTTCAGGAAGTTTGGAATGTTAGACTTGGTTTGGCAATCGATGGGTTCAATTCTTTTGGACAGTCTAGCACACCTTATTCCACATGATCTGTTATTATTGTTCCGTACAGCCCTCCACATGTCATGTACATGAAGAAGCCGTACATGTTTTTGTCGTTGCTTATTCTGGGGCCGAAGAGTCCCGGTAAGGATATAGATGTGTATTCAAGACCATTGATTGATGAGCTCAAACAGTTATGGGATCAAGGAGTCAAAACTTATTATGCATCCCTTAAACAAAACTTTAGAAGAGGGCTGCTTTGATATGAACTATACATGATTTTCCCGTATTGGGAATGACGTGTGGTTGGAGCACACGTGAAAAGTTAGCATACCCAGTTTGTATGGGCGTGAACCCCAGTCATATGTTAAAGCACGATGAAAATTCCTCGTGGTTCGGATGTCATCGTAAGCTTTTTCCACCAAACCATTAACTTCGTAGGCAGAAGGATAAATTCGACGGGACAATAAAGCATGAGGTTGTCATACTGGACTATCCATCTGGTGAAGAAGTGCTCTCACACTTGGAGGCACTTGATGCTGACAGACCATATGGCAAGGGTACGGCAGATTAGAAGATTCTAGGATACGGGAAAGAGCACAAGTGGAGGAAACATTGTATTTTCTGGGAGTTAGACTACTGGAAGACACACATTATTCGAAACAACATGGATGTGATGCACATTGAGAAGAATGTTTTCAATAATATATTCAACATAGTGATGAATGTCAAGGGAAAATCAAAAGATCACCTTAAAGCGAGAAAGGATCTACGATAATTGGGTGTACGCCGTGAACTACATCCTCGGACAATCAGCAAGAGGACGATACTTCTGAAAGCACCTCACTGTTTAGACAAGAAATAGGTAGAGAACGTCTGTTAATAGGTTAAGAATTTGAATCTTCTGGATAGGTATGCGTCCAACATATCTCGTTGTTGTAATGTATCGGAGTGCAAGTTTCAAGGGATGAAGAGTCACGATTGTCACTTATGGACGGATCAAACTCACCCAAGCCACTCTTTCTTCTGCTCATGTGCTTTTTATTCTTGTCTTTTCTTCCAAACTCTTAATTTTTTTAAAAAGCCCTGGTATTATGTTCTTTGACCCGTCATACATCTCAGGATGATACCATCTAAAGTAATTGCAACATTCGGGAAATTGTGAACAACAAGATCGTTTGTTAAACTAAATTAAATTTAAAACCATAACATAATATCAACATGTATTTAACACTTACTCTATTTTTATCATGATAAATGAATCTTCTGCAAGGATTTTGACGAGTCCAAGATGTTATTAGAATAGTTCTCTCTTCATAATGGCAAAAAAAATTGGCCATACTTGATTACTCTTCCCTCCCTTTTTTTGTTCTGGCCAAAATTTCCCTTTGTTTGAGTTAAATGACCCCTTTGGCGTGGCTATTGGCGGGAAATATACGAGGCGTGTTTGGTGCCATATATGCAAGTTTGTGGCATTGGATAGCTAAAATAAACTTTGAGCCACTGAGCATTATCGTCACGTCTGTTTAACACTAGAATGCCCAGCATCTATAACCATATCTCGGTAATCATAACGTGCATCCGCTCTAGCTTTAGGTTGATTAGCCTGTTGGATGACAGTACTACTGTTTCTCGATGTTGGATCCACCTTGTATAGCAACTCATAAAACCCTGCCAAAAAATATGATAATTTATTAGCATAATTTTTCTCCAATACATCAAATTATGTGGACACCTTATCTTTTCAGTGTCAAAAAATGTAGGATGAGCAGAAGCAAACTTTAGAAATTCATGAACGCGGTCTTCAAAATCATCATGAATTCTCTTTTTCATCAAACTTCGATCGACAAAATGATCATTGATATTATTATATAACACCTTAAAGTAAAAACAATAACCATAAATGGCCATATGTAAATGAATGCATGCATGTAACAACATCTATCTATGTCCTTTCATTCGGTAATAATCGTATTCAAAGAGGCACCTGTCTATAGAACAATTTAACAACTCATAATTTGTCCTATGTTTCCAGAAAATTCGTCAGCACCTCCCCTTATGTACCCAAGTACACGATATTGATTAGGTGTTTTAACATCCTATCTTGCTCTCAAGCAAAACTGGATGTAGGACACCACATCTACTATGCATCGAAGAAACACAGTATAACAGTCTGCCAAATTTCTAAGACACAAAACACATACATATGAGTTGCTACATTGTTCTACAGACAATGTGCTTTTCTAAAATATCCAAACTGGACATCCAAAGGTATGCATGAGTATGTTTAGAATGGGTAATACATAACAATCTTTCCGAAATATGAACATTATCGAAAGACGAAAGCATAAGGTTAATTTTCAAGAACGTGCCATTACCAAAATAATTCCCAAGCTTTTGTCAACAATAATGTGTAACCTACTTGTTATCAATGGACAATACATAGACCTTTATGTAATTTTTTGATCTAATAGAGTATTTAGTATATGTTAAATCCATTGAGCAAGATCTATTGCATCAATGTCAAACAGTTAATCTTTTGAGTTTTGTAGTTTTTCATGCGATTGTATGATATTTCTTAATTTTCTGTTATGCAGAAGTTTGGCGTTCACGGTCATGGTAGTCTTGTGCTTAAACCAATTTAAACATGGTACATTTTTAGTAATTTATAATTTTTCTATTGAGTGTTGTTGCTTTTTCAGCTTTTTGCAATTAGATGTTGATTTTGGCTTTTGTAGGCTCTTATTTGCACTTTTGATTTTTAGTGGTTCTTTAATGCAACCAATGTGTGGTATCACTTAGCAGAGTTGATATCGTCTCATCATAAAGAAAAAAATGTACTTTTTTTATATTTTTCATTTGGAACTACAACATCATTTGCATTTTTTATTTTTGACAAAAAAAATAAGGTTCACATTGTTGTGGGAATATGTTTATGGGAAGATTGCATAAAAAATCCTTATGGTTTAAGGTAGTTGCAAAAAAACCCATGTGGTTTGAAAAGTTGCAAAAAAACACCTAATGTTACACGTGTAGTTTCATTGATTGCATGAGACCCATGTTATGCAATTTTGTTTTGTTTTTAATTGAGATCATGTACTCACTACAAATTTATTTTTTTAAGGGAAGAAGAGTCCCTAATCCATCAACTCCACAGCCATCTCCTCCTATGCATACTGTTTCACAGCCATTTCCTCCACCAGTGCCAGCTAGTTCACATGAACAGGTAAATTGATGCTAAATAATTGTGTGTTTGTCTTTTTTCGCAAAAAGGATTATGTTTAAATAGTGTTATTGTGTTGTTTCCTAAAACTGTTTCACAGCCAACTCCAGCTTCAAGACCTGTTACAAGAACATAGCCAAGGGCTGCTTGGGTTCCACCTGGAGCTACAACTCATAGGCCTACCTCAACACCGTGGCCAACAGTTACTGCTTCTAGGCCTCCAACAGCTCCCATGCAAACTTCAAGGCCTCAAGGTAGCACTAGAGGAGTTGTGATGGCTGACACAACAAGGGGAAAGTCCATGTTAGCTGCTACTTTGGGAAGGGGATCAAAAGTTGGCAAGACAACATCTGCCAAAGGTACCGCATCAACTGCCAAGGCTGTTAAGAACAGGGTTGAACCACATGTTGGAGAAGACAAGGGGCAGAAGTAAGGACAACAAAGCGATTGAATTGAGCCTGTTTTGGAGTATTATGCTATGACAGAATTGTGGTTTATGTATTTTGTAAAAAAAAAAGTATTTTGTGTAGTTAGGACATAATTGAGATGTTTTGGAGTACTATGCTAGGGTAAATCTATGTTTTGAATAGCATTTGTCCATTGGAATGCAATCTATGTTTTGAATATGTTGTGTACAACAACTGGAATATTTTTGGAATACAATCTGTGTGTTGGAATATTTTTCAATTGGCAGATATAATATTTTGAGTTGTGATTTCAGTTTTGCTAGTACTCTAGTCAAACATCATTTGAACACCTTCATGAGAAATCCAAACATCATCTGCAGTATACACCTTCATGAGAAATGCAGACATAAACATCATTGTGATTATTTATTTGAACAACATAATAAAGGTACAATAAATCCCCCAAGAATAAACAATTTCATAAACTTCACAATGGCTTCAATCCCTTCAAGTTTGGCAGCCAATTCACTACACCTACAACCACAAATTTGAGCATCTAAACCCATGCAGTTTCCCCCAATGCTTTCTCTCTTCTTATCTTGGCTTGCATTATAGGGTTGGCACCAAGCCCAGAAATTGCATTCTCCTTTGTCACATACATAAAAAAGCCTCCCGCAGCTTGCTTTCTTCTCATCTTCAACAACTTTTATCCTACCTCTCTTACCACAAAGACAAGACTTCCATGAATATCTTATATCAACCACAACTCTCACAGCTTGTCCACTTGTGCTTGAAGAAGACATTGACCTAGCCAATATGACATTTCATCAAACATTTGGTGTGCAAAAAAAAAAACTAGAAGATGAATGAAAGAAAACAATCAGTTTGAAAGGAAAAAACAGCATATCATACCTTCAATCTCTTCAATGTGTGAATTTGAGCTTCAAATTCAAGTTAAGGAGGTTGATTTAAACCAATTTCTTCTTCTCACGGCTGGTTTAGAGGGTTCAAAGCTTATAATGGTCAAAGAGATCTATCCAAGGGCAAAAATGTGTTTCCAAGTTGTATTTAGCAATGCTACTTTGCCATCCAGGCGCGTTTACCCTAAACGCGGTTAAAACAGACGGTTTTCTTGATGTGTGCAACACATTTTCAACCTCATGTATCTTCTTGCAACTTTTGCAATTTTCCCAAGTCTAAATCCATGGCATGTTTTTCACTCCGTTGACCAAAAAGTGTTTATGTGTTTCTCCAATCCCTTAAATTTTTTTTGGTTAACTTTTTGTAAAATATATAAAAATAAATAAAATTAAAAGTACATGTAAATATTGACTTTACTTGTTATTTTTCTTCAAGCTTGACTTGCCAAACTATGTTTATTTAACCAACAATTGGTATTTGAGTTCGACTCCATAGTTACATGATTTTACATCTATCTTAAAATAAAAAAAACAAAACTAAAGAAAAATATCCAAATAAGTGAATGAGGTGTTTGCACCCAAACTAACTTCTTTACCGACTATTAGTAGTGCCACTTTGTCATCAAAGGGATATGGTAGAAAAACATATGCTAATGAGTTCACCGACTACATAAGAAGGAGTAATTCTTTATTTTCTAGTTAATTTTGCTATTGTAACAATTATTTTTTTTTTCAATCTAGTCCATGCTTAAACGATAGGGATTATTTTATTTTGGTCTTTCAAATTATGCTAATTTTCTTAAAATAGTCCTTGAACTCCTTTTTTTCAAATTGATCCATGAACTATGTTCCGCCACAATTGTAGTCCCTCTCTTAGCCTTTTCTTTAAAAATTAACAATATGCTCATCATGTGTGCAATTTTTTAGGGGCATTTTCGTTCAAATCAGTGGTTTGTGAAGAAGAAGAAGAAATTAGGAGTTTAGAGACTATTTAAAAAAAATGAACATAGATCAAGGGACTAAAAAGGAATAGTGCCATATCACCTGCCATGTCATCAAACTTAACCCATCAAAAATGCCCTAATAGCCCCCGCCACCATCCAACAAAAATACTCACTTCACACGACCTTGCCACCATCAACACTTCACATAATTTCATAGCTACCACCAGCCCTATAACCCACAATTGCGAAGTAACTCCCCCTGCCACCATCTAACCTAATCGCCACTTCACACAACCCCCTACGCCGTTGTCAACTACCAGCCGTACAACTCATCACATCACATCACTACTATAACCACCTTCAAAAACCTTCTCCGAACACCGTTGCCACCACCAGTCATCACCACCTCAAGCCGCTACAATAAATCAAGTACAAACCTTAGGTTCCAGGGAAGACTGGTGGAGTTCGGTTTGTAGTTCTAATAGGTGTGATAGATTTGGATTTTGTAGTCGTTTGGTTGTGATGATGGTGGCTATAATGGTAGCAGGTTTGGTGATTGGTTCAGCAGTGGGTATTGTGGTGGCTGATTTAACGACAATAGTGTTAGATATTAATGTAAAGGTAAAGATCATATGGTAATGGTGGATGGAAAAAATGGTGGTGTGTTTGGTTGCCAGCAAAGTTCTATTGGATGCCCATGGTTGTAAGGGTACATTAAAAAATGGGCTTGACGGTTGGTGGTCGAGAGATGAAAAAATTAAGAAAATGGATTATTATATTTTGTTCCCCTCGATCATGCATGTTTTTTTAAATAGCCCATAAAGTCTTATTTTCATTGGCAAACCACTGATTTGAAAGAAATTGCTCCTCAAATATGACCACGTAATAAGCACACATTTTATGACCATAACAGAGGTACTAAAATAAGGACAATGCATAATACAAGAACCTTTTTCAGATATTATTTTTAATGAACAGGCAAAGTTCGGATGACTAAACTAGAAATATCCCTAAGTAAAAAATTCATTTTTCAATAAAGCATTACGTTCAATTTGATGAATCTAAAGTGTTTTGGGACTCAGCTTCACCTTCTTATGAGGGTAAGGCTGAACAACCATAATTGTCAGCATACCCATCAGTTATCCCCCTCTTCGTCCATTATTGTCAAGCATTCCGTAAACTCTTTGTGTCTGAGGATGCTCCCCTTGGTACATAACCCTTGTGTGTTAAAGTAGAAGTGTCCTACCATGATTTTATATCCGACCCTTTCAGACGCATTCATCCTCCTTACTATTTCGCAAACTATTTAAAACCTGTCAAATTTCAATGATAATACTTGTTAAGCATGAGTCTTTGATCAATTTTATCAGTTTACAAAGACTTGAGAGTCTTCGTCATCACAACAAACGTCTATTCAGCGTTTAGGGAATCCATATAAAGACAACGAGTCAGGTAAATCGTGGAAACTTCTTGGGTTTGAACCCACAAACAATTCAACTCATTCGAGAGCAATGTAATACCATTTCTTTAGTCACAACAAACGTCCATTCAGCGTTTAGGGAATCCATATAAAGACAACATAAATCGTGGAAACTTCTTGGGTTTGAACCCACAAACAATTCAACTCATTCGAGAGCTATGTAATACCATTTCTTTAGTCAAGTCTCCAAGTTAAACCTTGAAACCATAGTAACAACAACAAAGGAAAGACTTTGAAACATTCTAATGCTTCAACCTTTTAAAGACCTCGTATTCTGGTATAAACAAGTGACTAGTATCAATGCATGAATTTAGAAGCCGTTTAAGTGATTTCGTCATGAGGAAAAACCATCTTGTCTCCCTCTTCTTCTGTCTTGTCCTTATGATTATCTCGAAAGGAATGGCGACGTCGCAAAGTTCCACAGTTCCGGTTAACGTGGGAGTGATTCTAGACAAGGATACATGGGCGGGAAAAATGGGGTTGAGATGCATCTCTATGGCCCTCAATGACTTTTATGCGTCTCATGGTCACTACAAGACTAGGCTGGTCCTCAACGTCAGGGACTCTAACAGAAGTGTTGTTCGCGCTGCTCTAACGGGTACTCTCTACCACCTTCAGGTCTATTGTTTATTTCAGATTGAAGCGTTTGTTTTTGTAAGATCGTACTGATACAACTTCAGAATTGAAGTTAGTCCCTGAAATCTGTGTTACATGGACTCGGTACGAATGTTCGAGTCGGATACGTGTCCAAGTGTCAAATTCATCTAATTTTCAAAACCCAAGACACGGGGACATGGCATAAAATTGCTATTTATTACCATTTTGTAGTTTCTCGTAAGGTGAAATGGTGTTTTTAGTAACCTACATTACTTTAATTAAAATTCGATATCATCTCAAAGCAATAACGAATTAAAAGAACACTTTAAGATAGCATTCTTAGTGGCATATCTTATGAGATGTCTCGAACACATATCACATACCCATTTTCAAGTGTAGAGAGTACGACACGGGTACTTCACTCACTTTGAAAAGTCCATGTATCGTATCGTGAAATGGTAAAATTGATGCAGTAAGTACACACATTGAGAATTGAGTTTCACCGATGATTATTATATTAGGCTTAAAGATCCCAATCTCTCGTGACAAATTCTGCATGTTTCAGACCGGCCAACTTTTTATATGGTTTACCATTGTACTATGTATGAGTTCCTGCTCAATCTCAGCACAATATGCTAGTTTTTTTTTATTTTTTTTTATGGCAAGGCAATACTGCAAAAGTTATGAGAGGATGAAATGCTCTTTAGTGTTTATTAGGCTTGCAGATTACATCTATTTCAATCTTCCCCAAAATTTGTTTAAGAACTTCAATGGTCTTGGTTTGACTTTGAATACAGCTCTAGACCTTTTGAAAAATGTGAAAGTGCAAGCCATAATTGGGCCAGTGACATCTATGCAAGCCAACTTTGTCATTAATCTTGGAGAGCATAGTCAGGTGCCCATAATTTCATTCTCTGCAACAAGTGCTTCACTTTCTTCGCTTCGAAGTGAGTATTTTATCCGAGCGACTCACATTGACACATGTCAAGTAAAAGCTATAAGCTCCCTCGTCCAAGCCTTTGGTTGGAGGGCAGTCGTTCCTGTATATGCAGATACTGAGTTTGGAGAAGGGGTTATACCTTTCTTGACCGATGCATTGCAAGAAGTAAATGCCAGGATACCCTACCGCAGTGTTATTCATCCATCGGCTAGTGATGCTGAAATAGCTGCAGAGCTCTACAAGTTGATGACGATGCAAACAAGAGTATTTGTTGTGCATATGCCACCTGATCTTGGCTCTCAGTTTTTTGCCAAGGCAAATGAAGTTGGGATGATGAGTAAAGACTATGTCTGGATCATCACTACTGGGATAACTAATCACTTTAGTATGGTTGAGCCTTTAGTTAATATTCCAATGCCTGGGGTACTGGGTGTAAAACCTCATGTCCCAAGAAGAAAAAGGCTTGACCATTTCATCACTCGGTGGAAATGGAAATCCCGACAGAAGAATTCTGTCGATGCCAATCTTAGCATATTTGGCTTATGGGCATATGATGCTACTACAGCACTTGCAATGGCAGTTGAAAAGGTTGGAGCCAGACACTCCAGCTACAATAGCAATCATAAGCATCTTCGCGAAGTATTAGCAAGTACTAGATTGCATGGGCTCAGTGGAGATTTTCACATTGTGAATGGGCAACTACATTCTTCTGCTTTTCAGATAGTAAACATAATCGGTAATGTCGAGCGAGTGATCGGGTTTTGGACTGAAAAAAATGGAATTTCAAAAGGATTGAATTTTACGAGTAGAAATATATATTCTACTTCAAAACAGAACCTAGGAGCTATCGTGTGGCCCGGTGAAACTACATATGCTCCAAAGGGTTGGGTGATTCCAACGAACAAGAAGAAGTTGAGAGTTGGAGTCCCGGTGAATGATGGTTTCAGTGCCTTTGTGAATGTCACTAGAGGTTCCAGTAGTAGTACTACCGTGGTCAGTGGATTCTGCATAGATGTCTTCGATGCTGTAATGGCAGCATTACCCTATAATGTTCCGTACGAGTATGTTCCCTTTGTGAAGCACAATGGGGAGATGGCTGGTGATTACAATGAGTTGGTGTATCAAGTTTTCCTTGGGGTATCTCTCTCTTTCTCTACGCTTATGCCTATTTCTCTTAATATACATGCTCAAATGTTTAGGAGAACCAATCCCAACAACAGTTGGGTTGTCTTAAAGTGAGATTTGACTACATTCCAGTAAGAACTTCCGGTTCACGAATTAGATCAAGTTACCTATTTCTGATTTAAGAAATAATTCATCATTCTGATGGAAGAATTATCTCTATGCAGAATTTTGATGCAGTGGTGGGTGATGTTACTATTCTTGCAAATAGGTCATTGTATGTGGATTTTACGCTCCCATACACGGAGTCAGGCGTAACCATGATTGTGCCTGTGAAAGACAAGAAGGAAAAAAATGCATGGGTTTTCTTGAAGCCGTTAACTTGGGACCTGTGGGTTACAAGCGCGTGTTTCTTTGTCTTCATCGGATTCTTTATTTGGATTCTTGAACATAAAGAAAATGAGGATTTTAGTGGGACTCGTGCACAGCAGATTGGGACAAGTTTCTGGTTCTCGTTTTCAACCATGGTCTTTGCACACAGTAATCCTCTTTCACTACACTTGAACATTCTTGATAAGCATAAGCTGGAAGCATCTTTCTTTGTTACTAACGCAACATTGTTCTTCTTTCTATCTTTTGGACTATGTCCTGAGTGTAGAGGAGAAAGTGGTGAGTAACTTGGCTAGGTTTGTGGTGATCATCTGGTGCTTCGTTGTTCTGATTCTTACTCAAAGTTATACCGCCAGCTTAACTTCAATGCTAACCGTTCGACAGCTTGAGCCAACATTCACCGGTGTACAAGATCTTATGACGAAGGGTGAGACAATTGGTTACCCAAAGGATTCTTTCGTTTTACAACTTCTGAAACAGTTCAATATTGACAGCTCCAAGCTCAAAGAGTTTAATGTTTCAAGCGATTTAGAAGTAGCTTTTTCGAAAGGAAGTTCTGATGGAGGCATGGCTGCTGCTTTTAATGAAATCCCTTACTTGAAGCTTTTTCTTGAAAAACATTGTTCAAAATATGCCTTGGTTGGACCAACAATTAAGACGAACGGCTTTGGCTTTGTATGTCTCTCTTGTCTCTCGTCTCTCTCTCTCTCTCTCTCTCTCTCTCTCTCTACACATGTATATGTACTTACATGGGCTTTCTCCTACTGACTTGAAGGTTTTTCCGAAAGGTTCCCCTTTGGTACCTGATGTATCAACAGCAGTTTTGAGTGTTACTGAGGGAGAGAAAATGGTACAAATTCAGAAAGCTTGGTTTGGAGAGAAAATCAACTGCCCGGACGACGCAGGTGCTTCTCTAGCATCCAGTAGTCTTAGTCTTAACAGCTTTTGGGGGCTATTCCTCATTGTTGGAGTTGCTTCATCTATTGCCCTCATCATTTTTACATCTACGCTGGTTTTCGAGCACAGACATACGTTGATGCACTTGGTCTCGCAGATTTATGGATACATACTAGATAGATGATAAGATGCAAGCAATGCGACATGCACAAACTTTGACGGATCTTACCATAGCTAATACCAATCTGCTCACCAATTGATTACTAATTAAGCTTCGTTCAACTTTCCATCTGGTAGTATTTTCATCATTGAGATTCTTCCTTCTCTGCAAGTGTTCTTCTTTTTTATATCTTGATGCCATCCAGTTTCTCCCTTCGAAAAAAGAAGAGGATATTGTTGTGGATCATAGCAACAATAATAATGCTTCACGCGGTGTTGCATGAACTACAATATCTCTTCAAGATGTATATTTGGATTATTCCCTTAGATCCTCATTGCCGCAACTTGATTAGCCATTGGTGCGTTGTAAAGCCGTTGATCTAACTTGACATCATTTTTAATATGAATTTGAAGTTTCTCAAATGAAGGATAACGCCTTAACGTACGTAAAAACTGTACATAAGGGTTGTCTTGAAAAAGTCTCATCAGTTTTTTTTATTCTGCTTCATTCAACTTTGCATCTAGTGGTATTTTCAACATATTTTGCCTCTCATTTTTGGTGTCATAGAAGTATAGCCGAAAGAAATGTGGATCATTTTTATTAGATACGAGAGCTAGAAGATGATATATTTGTCCTAGTGCTCGAAAAGTGTAAACACCACTCCCTTCTAATGCGAGCTCCTTGTCCAAGTTAATCCTAAAGGATGTGAAAGAGAATATGTTATTCTATGCACGAATGTTCTTTCTAAAGTGTAGGTTTAATTAATCATTACTTTTAATCAGCGATTTGAGATCTTTCATGTACTGCATCTCAACTAATACAATCAATTCCTACAGGCATAAATTGCTCTAAGCAGTAGACTTTAAGAGTTCATGAACTTACATTTTTTTCCAAGCTGCTGCGCTACGTACTCCCCCGAAGTGTTCATTAATTTAGAAATTGTATAACCAATTTGAGGCAAAGATATAAAGTACATGCGCACAACATATAAGTTGTCTCACATATTTCTTTCAAAATCTCAATAATCTCATACAAACTAACAATCACATATTTCTCACTGCATCTCAATAATCTCATATAAACTAACAATCACGTATTTCTCTCTCCATCTCAATAATCTCATACAAACTAACAACAATCTAACTAGCCAAAAAACAAATAAATAAACTAGCAAATAATGACTTAATAGCAAAAAATTATAGTCCAATTTAATTAACTTATACAGTAGAATATTACAGGGAACACCATTATACACAATTTTTGGTTAGCGTGATTGTTAGCTTGATTTGTAGCATCGATATGCCAAAGTACCATCTTTCAGGTAGCAAGCATCAATATGTGAAATGCTAGGATTAGGTCACTCTCGTATAAAACAGTTGATATATATGTGTAAATACTGGTGGTGCAGAGAGAGGCCTCTGAGAGAGGCAATTTTTGCGAAAACTATTCCCCCTCAAACCATCCTCTCTCAGTCTTCCGTCTCCGCCGGTTTTCCCGGCAGGTGGTGACGTGGTAGTCTAGGTGTTGTTGGTTAGGGCCTTTTGTGGGATCTTGGAGGGCTACGGTGAGCTGGACGGCGTCGCCGTCATGATGGACAGTCTTGATCTTGTTTGATTCTTTTAGTTTTCCAGTGCCGGAGCAGGGTTGGCGACAGTTGACGGTTAGCGACGGAGATGGTGTTATTCGATCGGGTAGTGGTGGCTTTGTGGGTGTTTTGATTTTGTTGTTAGGATCTGTGGTTTAGCCATCGGGGTTCTCAGACTGTCTTGGGTAGGAGATGGATTGGTGAGATCAGATCTAGGTTTTTTCTTCTAGGGCTTATTTATCCCCCTTCCCCCTAGTTGATCCCCCTCCCCCTAGGTCTAGAAAGGTGAGTGTTCTGCAATTGACGATGGAGTGGTTCTTTGCTCTGCTTGTAGGTTGTTAGTGTTAAGCGTGGTTCGCAGTTGCGGGTTGACGACGATTTGGTGGGCGGCGACTAATTGTGAGTCTTCTAGGTTCTGGTCTATTGGTATTTGGTCCACCGGTGCTCTCTTTGTGAGGCACTTCTGAGGGTGATGTTGGGTTGTTCGTCTTCTGTGAGATAGCCAGAAATGGTGGCGGTTTCGGCGCCGGAGTGGAAGCACGGCAATCGAGGCTGAGGTGCATGACGGGGCCACGTGTCCAGAATATGGGTTAGGGTTGACTCTCTGCTGGTGTTTTTAATTGGTTGATTTTTTGTGTAATTATCATGTTCTTTGTTCTTATTTTGTAGGTTTGTATCTGTTTATTTATTATTTGTAGGTTTAGATGTTTATTGTATCCACCAAAAAAAACAAGTTGTCCTTATCTTTGGTCTGCTTTAATTTTATGGTCTATTTCTCTTTCTTTTGGTGTTCCCTATGGAATGGGATTATCATCCATTCCTAGTATTTTATGATTATGTATACCAAATGTTAAGGCTATTAGCCTCGTTTATTTTCTGATGGTATACATTTTTTATAATTCTCAGAAAAAAAAAACATGTAATTACTTGTAAACCCCTCAAAATGATGAGAGGCACAAAAATATTTGTATTGACATTTGGATTATATTTTGTTCGGTCAAAATTATATATATATATATATACCTTCGGTGGGTAGGCATTGGGTAGGCATTGCTTGTGCAAACAACTTGGTAAACATATACAGGAAGTTTAAAATTTTCAATAGATAATATTGTCAATCAAAAGGTGAACATAAAAACTTCGAAAATTACAATAGATAATATCGTAAATTAAAGAGTCGACTCTAAAAAGAAAATCTCAAAGATGGTGAGAGAAATCAGGAGAAAATAAGTATAGAGTTAGAAATTGATGGTGGGTAGTGGAGGAAATTATCTTAATGACCAGTGATAAATTATTTTTTCAAACGAGGGGTAAAGTAAAATTAAAAAGTAAAATAAAAGGTACAATTGAAAGTTGAATGAAGCTTCACTATCAAGGTACTTTCTATTTTTTTTTTTTGGTAATAAGAAAATAGCATTGAAAATTAAAAATTATAAAATCGTCCAACGGCATGTATAGGTGACGACATTCTCGTGACTTAATGTATACAAGACCAAGGTACTCCCTATTAAGAATACTATAGATGATCATTATATTTAAATGTAGCAGAGTTACAACAGTCATTTTTTTAGTTGGTTAGAATACTAGTAATTTAAATACTACAAGGAGTACAACTATTGCAATAAACGTTCTTGCCAACTTCAATGATAACTAAGGGTCATCAAAACCTAATGCTCATTTCTTAACAAGTGCCAAAGAGTACATGTTAGCATTTGCCGTTCAACAAATTAAACTGTAATTTGTATAAATCTAAATCTAATTTGACAATTGCCATGTACATGGCTCTCAGTTGAATCACGTTTATGCTAATAATATTTTTTCTGGCGATCAAATTCTCGTTTGCAACTTGAATGACGCTACACTCAAATTTTATTTTATTTTCCAAACAAATCAGTCGTGTACAAGAAGATGCGTGCGCGCGTGTGTGGGCGGGGTTGGGGGGGAGGAGAGAGAGGTCATGCTTAAAACAAGGGAGGGACATTAACTAACTACAGAGGCAAAACGAGGACCGTTAAACCCATCAACCAAATTATATCACTATTTCAACCGGCCATTCGACAATGCCTTTCTTCTTTTAACGCCTCCTTTGCTCCTTGTACGTGGAAGCTTCTGGTGATCGATTCTCCAACCATTGCACTTGCATGCAAAACCATGATGATCTCACCCTGAAGAAGACATGAAGAAGATGTTTGCGCCTGCTTCTCAATTGCATAACCACATTCAATCATGTTCATAACATTCTCAGAGGCCGTTTCCCACTATCAAGGAAAATAACACCAGGATGGCTACCTCAACAAGTCCCAAGAAATCATCATCCTCCTCCTCGTCAGGACCCAATCGCCCGGGTCATCAAGGGGTCAAATTTGCACGCCGGACATCAAGCGGACGTGTCGTTAGCCTATCTAGGGATGATGATCTGGATGTCTCAGGCGAATTTGCAGGGCCAAATGATTACATCAACTACACGGTGCTTATGCCCCCGACGCCCGATAACCAGCCAATGGCAGGGTCAACCAGTTCCGGCGTCTCGGGTGATAAACCCGACGGGCCCGGACCTTACGGCACTGGGTCCCGGTTTGGCACCGAGCCCCAACGAGGTAGAGTGAGTAGGCGGGGTGGTGGCAGTGAGGACGAGGGGGCTTATGGTGGGAATGGCAGTGGCACAGGTGGTGGTGGTGGTGGCAATAATGGTTCAGGAAAGCTGGACCGTAGGATGTCTCTCATGAAGTCAAATAATAAATCAATGCTGTTGAGGAGTCAGACAGGGGACTTTGATCATAACCGTTGGTTGTTCGAGACGAAAGGGAAGTACGGCATAGGAAATGCATTCTGGTCACAGGATGAAGATGCATATGATCATGATACCGGAATGAGCATGTCTGATTTTATGGACAAGCCATGGAAACCGCTTACTCGGAAGGTCAAGGTTCCATCTGCTGTTCTTAGCCCTTACAGGTGCATACCTTACTCTGCATGTGTTCTTGTCAAAAGTCCATCCACAGTAAAGCCTACTATTTTCCTCCCATCCAAGCTCTTCAAAGTCGCTGTACATAGTAGTTTGTAAACGGGTCTGAATATTCTAACTTGCTGAAAATTAAGAGGATTTTCAAGAATAAATTTTACCACGGTTAGATATTTTCCTACAACCGTGGTAACAACCAAAATGATTACATTGGAACAGAATCAAATCATGAATACTTTTAAGATCTTTATCTCACCTTCTTCGCCCACTCATCAGTTAACTATTAGAACAGAATCCCACATTTCTCCATATTACTTCCCCTTAAGGTACATCTTTTACATCAGTAGGTACAACCAGCAACACTAGTTTACTCTGCATAAAAGGACCTGTTCTGGACTATTGGTATCCTAAGATACTTGATCTGCTGGTACACTCATAAAAGTGATTCCTTATGAAAAACTTGTGCAACATTTGAGAACTGAACTGTTGAGAAAAGCTAGTCGCTTTCAATTGGTAAAGTGCCAACAGAACTTACATGCGATGATATCAGAATGGGTGAGACTTGTATCCTCTAAACTCGTAATGTATTTGAATCATTGACCTGGGTTTTCTTTTTCTCTTGGTGCAGGCTACTGGTGGTGGTCCGTATGGTAGCGCTTGGCCTCTTCCTTGTATGGCGCGTTCGAAATCCTAACAAGGAGGCAATGTGGCTATGGGGTCTATCAATTGTATGCGAGATATGGTTTGCGTTCTCATGGCTGCTTGACATACTTCCGAAGCTCAACCCTATAAACCGAGCAACAGACCTGGCCGCGCTCAAGGATAAGTTCGAGGCACCTTCTCCCGGCAACCCCCACGGCCGGTCTGATCTCCCGGGTATTGACATCTTCATCTCAACAGCTGACGCAGAAAAAGAACCACCTTTAGTCACTGCTAACACCATCCTTTCCATACTGGCTGTCGACTATCCCGTTGAGAAGATCTCTGTCTATATCTCAGATGATGGTGGTGCCATCCTTACTTTTGAAGCCATGGCTGAGGCTGTCAACTTTGCAGAGGTCTTTTACAGTCTTGATTCACAATATTTACTACAAGATGTTTTGTGTGTGCATGTGTGGGCACGCACGCAAGCTACATGTTCAACAATTCTGGTGTTCAGTGTCATCTAAATTCTGGTGTTCAGTGCCATCTAAATACTAATCTATGTGTTGCCTGCCAGCTAAAATGTTCAACTATTCTGGTGTTCAGTGTCATCTAAATACTGAATCTATATGTTGTCTGGTACCCACAAGTATACATCCATCTCTAAAGTCATCTGCATACGAAGTAAACTCAAACCAAGAAATCATTATAGCAAAGCTGAGCATTAGAAATATGCAACTAAGAAACGGCTCCAATATGTCAAAAGTGTTGAAACCTTTGTCAAACATCTAGTTTCAGTAATCATCTCGGAAGGACCTTAAAACTTCCAAATATTGATGAACTTTTTTCTCAATTATTTCTTTCCTAATAGTAGCCAGCAAATTCATATCTGAGTCAGAAAACCAAATTTTGGGCCCTAAAATTTTTAAGAATGACCTTTTTCCTTTTAGATCCTTTGACTTTACAATCTATATCTAGACGCGAGATATATAACTATAAATACACATGCACCTAATGTGTACAATTTAGATTGTAGCTAAGTGCACCTTTTTGTACTGATGTTCAGAATAAAGTACGGTTCTGATTACCTTAAACTCACTGCCAATATAGGTTTGGGTGCCCTTTTGCCGGAAGCACAACATTGAGCCTAGGAACCCAGACAGTTACTTCAGCATAAAAACTGACCCAACAAAGAACAAGAAACGTCCTGATTTTGTGAAGGACCGTCGTTGGATCAAGAGGGAGTATGATGAGTTCAAGGTCAGGATCAATGGTTTACCAGAAGTGATACGTAAGCGATGTGATTTGTACAACTCCAAGGAGGAAATGAAGGAGAAGAAACTCTATAAGGAGAAAAATGGGGGTGTGCTGCCACAAGAGGAGATCAAGGTTGCCAAAGCCACATGGATGGCAGATGGAACACATTGGCCGGGCACATGGTACACTCCAACAGCTGATCACTCAAAGGGTGACCATGCTGGAATTTTGCAGGTACTGAAACTTTCTCCCTTATTTTAGTTGAACTTTTCGCTGAACCAAAGAAATCGAGATATTTTCTAGATGTGTTATACTCCAACAAAATGCATGTAGCATTTGTTGGTTTATGTAGACATTCAATCTTTATGCATCATTCTTATGGTTTCATATTGAATAAAGTAAATGGTGTTCTCACTCAGTTTACATGACATCTTTACCAATACTTCAAACATCTTTCAAATTTAAGAGTGCTTATAATCTACGAAGCACCGACGCCTCATATAGGTCGAGATATGGTGTCCAATACCTATCGACACCTCGACACCTCCGGACACGTGTCCAACACCTCTCAGCGGTGTATGAATTTATTGATTTATTTTTTAATTACCGGACACCGTGTTGGACACCTCTTCAAGAAGTGTCCACACGTATGGGGCCAAAATATGATATTTCAGGGACTTTTTAAGAAATGAACTTTGAAGCCAAACTAATCAGATCGACTCTGAAAAAGGTACCCTTCTTCTTTCTCTCTTCCTCTCTCTTTTCCTTCATTTTGTTAACCAAAGCACTCAAGCTTACCAGTTCAGAGGAAGATATGTCGGCATATCCAACCTCATTTATAAACCTATCTAGCTATATATGACCTCTCCTTGATCTTTTTGTCCATGTCTTTCCTTCTCTCTTGTTACTGTTGAGACTCTAATCTTGTTACTATTGAGACATTCATGCTACGATCTTTCTCATCCGTTTTGAACGAAATTCAGCTACTCAATTTATTTAAAACATATATATAAATGTGTATATTATATAGATATAAATATATACAGAAATAAAAGTAAAAATAAATTAGAAATTTCAGCGGTGTTCTGCGTTGTCCAAAACCTGGTTTTTTTAAAATTGTGGTGTCCGGTGTCCCGTCGGTGTCGGTGTCGGACGCGGTGTCCGTGTATGTGCTACCTAACCTATAACTAAATACAGCTAGAAATCCCAAAAAAAAATTAAGATCATCTAACATTATATAGTAGTGTGTGTAGCTCTAAAATCAAGATACCGTGACTCTGCAGATTATGAGCAAGGTGCCAGAAAATGATCCCTTAGTGGGTCACCCAGATGAAAAGAAGTTGGACTTCAGCGGTATTGACATTCGGATCCCCATGTTTGCATATGTTTCACGTGAGAAAAGGCCTGGTTATGACCACAACAAGAAGGCTGGAGCCATGAATGCCTTGGTGAGAGCTTCAGCTATACTGTCCAACGGACCATTTATTCTTAACTTGGACTGTGACCATTATATCTATAACTCTATGGCCATAAAGGAGGGTATGTGCTTTATGATGGACCGTGGTGGCGATCGTATCTGCTACATACAGTTCCCACAAAGATTTGAAGGCATAGATCCCTCTGATAGATATGCAAACCACAACACTGTCTTCTTTGACGGTAAGAGAGTTTTGTTTGATATCTTCATCTAAAGCTTAATGTTATATAAGTTGGTCTAAGTTTTAAGGATGACAAAGGAAAACTAATATGCCTGATGGTACGAAAGTAGGGACTGAAGATCCTAGTGAGTTGTTAGGGTAGTTTCAGAAGTTCATTTTGCAAAAGAAAGTAGACTTCCACAGCTTTTTTGTTACTAAAAGCTGGTCTCTTTTATGGCCGAACCTCGCCTCTTGAGTTCCCTAGCAACTCCAACGGATCTTGATTCTAAAGCTTTATAAATGGGACGTGTAATAGCAGAATAGATATGCAAGAAGCCATTCTTTCTTGAGGCCTCATACAAAACTGCCTTCTTATTTTTTCAAATCTGTGTTCTTTGTTTGCTTTTTGTTTCATAATGTAGAGCTAGATTCCATTTTGTAAATCAGGTAATATGAGAGCTCTGGATGGTCTCCAAGGCCCAGTGTACGTCGGAACTGGATGTATGTTCCGTCGATATGCACTCTATGGGTTCCACCCTCCGCGAGCAAACAATTACTTAGGCATTGTTGGGCAGCATAAGACCCGGGCATCAAACATCCAGATACAGGGTGATGAAGAGGACTCGGACACACAGCCTCTAACCGCACATCCTGACTTGAGCCTGCCAAAGAAATTTGGCAACTCAACTATGTTCACAGAATCCATAGCAGTCGCCGAGTTCCAAGGACGACCACTAGCTGACCACATTTCTGTGAAGAATGGTCGGCCTCCCGGTGCATTGCTCATTCCACGTGCCCCCCTCGATGCACCAACTGTAGCCGAGGCTATTGCAGTAATCTCGTGCTGGTAATTTGCTTCCTTTATTGTCTATATAAATCTTAGGAAGATTTTAAAGCAGAGTCTAATTTGAGTTGGAAGAAACATGGCACTAGTCTATGTTACTACCTCCGTTGCTCTAGAAGACATTATCTTACTAGTCCTCTCCTCCGCCTGAACATATAACGTGTCAGTTTATAGAATACCTTTTATAGAACACTTCTTTTACTTTTTAAAAACCTAGCAGAATAAGAAAATATCTCTTTTCAAGGGATGGAAGGAGTATATTCCTAGTCTTCCCGATTTTGGTTAAAACAGAATTTGTTCTATCCTTGTGCATGGTGTGTGTAACTATGTTTTGAAATGAAACGCAGGTATGAAGATAAGACTGAATGGGGAGACAGGATAGGTTGGATTTACGGGTCAGTCACAGAAGATGTGGTGACCGGTTATCGGATGCACAATCGTGGATGGCGTTCCGTCTACTGCATCACAAAGCGTGATGCTTTCCGCGGAACTGCCCCTATCAACCTCACTGACCGTTTGCACCAGGTCCTCCGTTGGGCCACTGGTTCAGTCGAGATCTTCTTCTCTCGAAACAACGCCTTTCTCGGGAGCACTCGCCTCAAGTTCCTACAACGTGTAGCATACCTTAATGTAGGCATCTACCCCTTCACTTCAATCTTCCTTGTGGTTTACTGTTTCCTACCAGCCCTCTGCCTCTTCACGGGCCAGTTCATCGTGAAAACCTTAGATGTTCAATTCCTTTCCTACCTCCTTACCATCACTGTTACGCTCACTCTCCTCTCCCTTCTTGAAGTCAAGTGGTCTGGTATCGGCCTGGAAGAATGGTGGCGTAATGAACAGTTTTGGCTTATTGGTGGCTCGAGTGCTCACCTTGTAGCCGTAATCCAGGGTCTCCTCAAAGTCATAGCTGGAATCGAGATCTCATTCAAGTTAACCTCCAAATCTGCGGCTGAAGACGAAGATGACATCTATGCTGATCTCTATGTTGTCAAATGGACGAGTCTGTTCATCATGCCACTAACAATAATAGTGGTTAACATCATTGCCCTTGTCATCGGGTGTTCAAGGACTATCTATAGTGTGATTCCCCAGTGGAGCAAGCTTTTCGGAGGGGCATTCTTCAGTTTCTGGGTTTTGGCTCACATGTACCCATTTGCCAAAGGGTTGATGGGGAGGAGAGGAAAGCTACCTACAATTATATACGTTTGGATGGGGCTTGTGTCCATTACTGTCTCTTTGCTTTGGATATCTATCAGTCCACCAAGTGACAATAATACTGCCTCCTCTGGCGGAAATGTGAACATATAGTCTGTGAAAACCTTTTTCCAAATCAGTCAAGTTTCCGTAACGTAGGCTCAAAAATATAGGCAATGAAGGACATGTACTGCCCTGGGGTTCCTGTGTGCCTCCAGTTTTGAATTAGATCATTTCATAGGATACCTTGTATGGAACTCTAACTTACAAGTATAGGACATGCATATAAGATTATAAGTATCAAACAGAAAGACCCTTACTGCTAATTTTTTAATACATGCGCTAATGCACTATATGTTACATCTGTACCAATTCCACTTGATACACGTACAGCCAAGCACTCTCACTCCAAAAAGAAAGCAGTTTTAATAAATAAGAGGTGTTGCAATGAGTAAAACTAATATGGACTAAAATGGTAAGCACTCCCAGTGCTAACATCTGAAATAGATGTTTAGCAAATTACCAAGTGTGGAAACATAAAATAAATTCTCTTTATTTGAAAGCCAAAAAGTTGACTCTGTTAGATGAGTGTTCTCTTGATCACCTAGCCAAAATTAATATAAATGATAGATTGCATGTGTATGTGTACAACTTGCGAAAAATAACTTTAGCACCTTCATATTGCTTTAGTATCTTGCATCATAGAAGAAATTCACGAATTCGAACTGGCCTTTTGACTGCATTTGTGAAGCCCTGCAAGAATTGACGGCGACAAAAGCTGTGAAAATGAGCTTGTGGATACTTCATCTAATAATAGCAGGAAACGGTTAAGGAGCGAAAGTATAAAATCAAACCAGGAACAGAAGTCTATAACTGGCCTCATCTTGTGCAATTCAAGATAGTGAGGCTATCTACAAACCCATAGAAATTAACAAAGAAATTCGGTTTACTCCAGCAATCAGGTGATTGTACATGACATGTGCACAAGTCTTATACACCTCAGCCTTTTAAGGGCTGTAATGATGACTGAATCTAGAGAAAAGCCCAAGAAATAACGGGCACTGGAGAGAAAAGCTCAAATTTGAAATAGCTGTGGTCTTAAATTCGTTTTATGGACCTTAAAAGTACTTGGGCTGTGGAAGGAGCAAATTTGAGGCTAATTGATTCCAAGTGTAAGGCTAGCCTACAGTGGCTCTCAGTAGGGCTAGGCTATGTTACATGGACTCGGTACGAGTGTCCAGATCGGATACGTGTCCAAGTGTCGGACTCGTCTAATTTTGAAAATGCAAGACACGGGGACACGGCAAAATGTTCATATTTGTTATTGCTTTTTAGTTATTTCGAAGGTAAAAAGGTGTTTTGTGTGATGCACTTGGTTTTCATTGACAACTTGTCTCCTATCAAAGCAATAACTAATTAAAGAAAAAACTATATATAGTATTGATAATGTCATATCCTATGAGATGTGTCGGCACATATCCCATACCCATGTCCAAGTGTCGAGTGTCCGACACGGGTACTTCACGCAAACCGAAGAGTCCATGTAACATAGGGGCTAGGCGAGCAGCCATTGACATCTATCTATGCTGAAAAGCCACTGAAGTAGAGTAGATTTTGACCTTGAGATACATCTCTATTTACAAGTCACGCTCTAGTAAGCACAGAACAAGGATCAGGCAGGTGTCAGTAGTTTTGACTTTCATTTGTAAATAAAAATGATCATCAGACACATGTCCTGGAGCAAGTAGGAGGGTCATCATATAATATGCCCAACAGAGGTGTGTCCATGCCTCTTAAATTTAGCGCAATGGTGCACTGAAAGCATTAGGTGTATATGTCGGTGAGTATTGCCATTCCTCCCAAGGAAGGGCGAAGCTAGAGTATCGATCTCAGGTCCATAGGCAACTGCCGGAGGGAGACACCTATGACACGGGGTGCTTGTCGGATGCGTGGAGACTGGAAAGCCATCTATTTTCAAGATACTCGGATACGCTTGGACATTATAGGATGCATCATAATATGGTTTTGAACACTTTAGGACTATTTCCAGTTAATAATTAGAGTTCTCTAACATTCCCACTAATACTTTTGTAGGTTGAATCCTATAATTGAATTACATACAAATCAATTGTTGCCAACATCGCACGATAAGCTATATGTATCCTACGATAAAATACAATGTGATACAGGCATAAAGGATACAAACAATTACGCCAATCGAAAATGATATCATACTGTATTTATCTTACGAGAAATTTTGATACGCGATACGCCTAACGATATGATATCTCCAATATGTAACTTCCTTTTTGGGTAATTCTCATCACTTCTAACATATGGATCATCTATTCATATCACAGCTAGAAGCAATTGATCTTTGTACTTGGAAAGTATAATTGTGTCATGAAATCAGGTTCTTATAAGATGATTTTTTTCCCCCGGTATATGCTGTCTCACATCTTTAGATATAACTTCCAGTGTAAGAGACTAAACTGTCTTTTACTGTACGTGATATGATATGCAATACTCAAAACTGGGATTTCTTTACATATCTCGGTATGACAACTATGCAATTGATGTGAGAATGAGCCTTAAAGATAATCTTCGTTGTCAAATATGGTGTGTACATTATAGTTTTCATCTGGATAATGTTCTTGGCTTCTTGTATGATTCAATGAGGACTTGGGAATTTCTATATCCATAACATTTACATATGTACAACATATGGTTATATATACATGCTAAGTTACATGGACTCTTCAAAATGCTTGAAGTACCCATGTCGGACACTTGACACTTGGACAAAGGTATGGGATATGCGTCCGACACATCCCACATGATATGGTACTATGAACACCATCCTATAATGTTTCTTAGACCATTTTACCTTAGACATAACTGAAAACTAATAATAGATTTCAATATTTTGTTGTGTCCCGGTGTCTTGTGTTTTGAAAATTAGACGTATCCGACCTGGACATTCATACCTAGTCCATGTATCATGGTACACATGTATATGCTGATGTGTGATACTAGATACTAAATCCGCTGAATCCCCAGCTTACAAGTTCCTAACTTTATGTGAAAATTTCAAAATGGCACTATTAGTGTCACTTCGTATCTCTATACCTTGCGCACGGATCAACAGCAGGTCTTGATACAGGACACAAGTGTGAGAAAATTCACATTACCCTCAATAACTTATTTCCATATTCGGTCCGTATCCAAATTATTGCGCGCGATACACACATAGGGATGACCTCAAGAAAATGATGACGGAAATTGCAATAAAGTAATGTACCTCGTTGAACTTAAATAGTAGTGGACGTGAATCTCTCTCCATTGTTGCCACTACCTTTTTGGTGTTCTCAGTATTTTGAGAATCTTTCCCACTTACCTTTCTAAACCTGCTTTGAACCAAATAAGCAAGCATAAACCAGTTAGAATCAGTTAAAAATTAAGATTAGATGCCACTTATGATGGGACATGATTAATAATGAGAATGCAACAATGCCACTTATTTACAAGTGGATGCAACGAACTCCATCTTTAGTTAGTTATAAACAAAAATTTGTTCCTAAATGAAACCTCACATATTCAGCTTGATAACTGCTATTTTATCCTTAAACAATTCCCAACAAAGAAAATCTGAAATCAAATGAACATGCAGCTTTGCATTATCCTTGCTTTTCTGAAAAGACATAATGCCTAAAAGTTGTGAAATTAAAAAGAACATGTTGACAGGTATGAGATTAGGCTTGTTAGCACAAGATCTTTAGTATCTAGCTGATAATCACTTTTCATAAAGCCGGAAATAAGTTTCAGTTTCAAAGAATGCTATTATGTATCTAGCCAGGTCTAGTTTTGTCACTGAAGAATGAAGAATTGTCACTGAAAAGCGCCACTATATGCTATATGGAGTGGGCTAATTCAATTTTATGAGAGGAAATATTAATTCCAACGTTTTTTTAAACTGAAAAATAAGAATTTATCAATTTTTTTTCCTTTCATTTATCCATAGTTCAAAGTGGAAAGGGAATATAACTCCCAAAAATTTTCATACAAGATCAATCAAACTAAAAATCTAATATCTTTTTTCCTGTCCAAAAGGCAAAAAGCCAACTGTACCTGTCAAAGAAATTTGACCCACTAGAAGGCTTCTTTGTGGTTTTCGAGGATCTTAGTGTTATATCTGGCGTGGCACTTTTACTAGAGAGCGAGGTCGACTGTTCAGAAAGGGCAGTCATTTCACATTGCCTGAAAGTTGATGGACTGTTTACGTCCACTATCGCAGTTGCATAATCGGATAAAACAGATTGCGCTCGACCATTTTCATGCGTTGCCAAAGGCATCTTTTCCTTATTGCACGAGTTAGCATAAAGCATAGATCTATTGATGCCTCCTTGAAGAATCTTTTGCTTTTCCACCTAAAAAATTAGAATATTGTGTACATGATGTTAAGTATATACTGAAAGTAAACCTATGCAGATAATCTAGAGTACAGCTCGCCTATTCTGATAAAAACAGCACACACAGTGTACCACGAGCAAATAGGGTGATTTGGCAAATATCTAGATCAAAATTACCAAATATCAAATCTGATTAAAGACGGAAATAACTAGGAGAAGACTTAACGTGGCTTGGCTATGCCTACAAGACCAATCACAAAGAGAGATGCAAAAAAGAGCCAGTAAAAACCCTCTCTAACAGCCGCAGGCAAACATTCTCAATTTAAGATGAGATAAACGAGAACCTAAATTCACCTTATATACTGGCAATGCTAATTGAGTTGAACCCGAGAACAAAAACTGGTTAATAAACAACAGTCATCATGGTTTACGGTTATATCTTCCATACGTTGTCAATGCCAAGCTCAGACAAAAAAGAAGACTTGTCATAGGTTGACAGGCAGCGCCAAACGTTGTCACATACAATGAACATGGTCTTTGGATGCCGCCCTGGTGAGAAAAGGTGATTTGTTCCAAGTCGACGGGGTAAAACAATGTAGGGGTATCCCAACAATAACAAGGGAAGAAGTAGTGAGAAAGACTGGTGCACCTCAGATACGACAACAGAAAGCACAATGAACTCCAGACATTATTCGCAGATTCATATCGTTTATGCTTTTTATGAACTTCTATAAGAAACAAAACATGTGCATCAAGGAATGCTTTGAGAAAGGGATTCAAGTTAAACTCTTAACTATCTTGACATTGTAATCCATGAACATTACTGACTGCAAAAGCTACTCTGTATTACAGACCCAGTGATTATACTTTTAACACAGAGTTGGTTGTGGGTACTAAACACTTTGTTCTGATACATCTAGTGCTCTCCCTCAAATGATTAATATTCTCTCCTGGTAAATGCATCGATGTGCGTAATGAAAAACACATTTAAGTAAAAGCATTTCAGTTTTCTAAGTTTGAAAAGTCCAAATAGCGCAGACTAGCCACGGAGCTTGGATACGGTTGCCCGATTGGAGATCCATGGATCACAGATGGTATATCCCCATGGCCTTTCGCCTCTGAAAGCGCCCTTCCTTCTCAATGCCCGGGCATCCATCCAATGCATTCTTTTCGATCTTGTACTCCACCAATCGAGGGTGCGGTACACTGAACACCAACCCTAACATGCGCAGCTTCTAACTTATGCTGACAATTTCACCCCACAACTTTGCACCAAAATATCCTAGTAGTTCGTGTCAAAGCTTCTAATCAAAAGTATCCTAAGATTAGATACTTGTTGCCGATTAGGTTAAGAAGAATATATGCACCGTTAACTGATTAAGAAAAGACACACTACATAGAGATCAGTAATTTTGAAATTAAACTAGTGTCGGTGGTGGATACTAATTGTTACATCATGCTAACAATTGTTTATAGTGATTCTAAGATAGCGTGGGAAGTTATTTGTTGTCAATTCCCATCAAAGTAATAACAAATCATTGCGACCCTATTTTTTTCTTTTTCACTAAGTTATATAATCTATATGCTAATAGGTAAAGTTAGTTGTGAAAATGTCCTTCATATCATTTCTTCTAAGTACCAATCTCCCTTGCATTATATTACGATTGTCAGTTCTTCGTCATCCAAATCAATAGCCTTGTTTCACGACCTAGAGTTCGACAAGCACAACTCCACCCCAACCATGCGGCCCTTAGGCTATTCACTCTTGAGGATGCCTAGGTCAACCTTGCTCTCCTACTTGCGCATCTCGGTAAGTCCGGCGCCAATCCCCGTTTGCCCCCACTAGGTGTGTCGACAACTCACTCCTCACTCGAGCCTTTGGGCACTCACACAATGGCAAAGTTGGCCCAAGGGAAGGAAAGGAGATATAGGAGACAACCCCTTGTTATTATCTAGTGAATGATAAAAACTGAAGTCCTACTCCCTATTTACATATACAAGATAATTTACATAGACAAGATAATGGTAGAACATTCTGGAATACTTCCATGCAAGCATCCCCGCAAGGAGATCCGTGTCATCCCAGTAAGTGTGTGCATGGCAAAATCTCTAAAAGTGGGTGAGCTGACATTCTAAATTCCATAACGCCCTCGTCATGCTTTTCCATGCATTCCCATCACAAGAGCTGCATACAATTGACTATCTCGAGCACTTGACCCGTGTGAAGAGTTGGCCACTACTATACATGGCCCATTCCTGCTCTGACCCTTGATGAGCTTAAGGTTCCCACCTTAAAGTTGGCATATACCTTATGCACAAGTGGGACAAGTGTTGGGCCCTCCCCACCCAACAAGTACATAGCGTTAGCGTGGAACATCGAAATGCATGAGCCTTTCTCGTGTGAAGTCCATTACACGCATCACGTCATGGTCATTGATATCTGCTCAAGGTGAAAGCCGCCTTGCCCTTCCAATCCCTAAAATAAACGTCGGCATCCTCAACCATGCCATGAACTCGTTTGGCCCCAGAAGCAGACTAAATCATGCCGTCATCCGCAACAATTTGCAAGCCAAGCTGCTTCACTGCTCCTAGAACCATGAAATTTGCATTGCCACTTATCTCAACCAGCGCCTCAATGCTCCTCCCATTAGTTTTGGCCTTGACAAAGGGTAGTGCCCCTTTTCCCATTTTTGCACTAGACCCTCCCACCATCGTCTTGCCATCGATTCCAGTGTCTGCACTGCCTTCGTGTATGCGTCAAGTTAGTCCACCCAAACAAGACAATACTTGAACTGCCCCAACTATCCATTTTCCCTACCTGAGGAATTCTCCATTTCCTTCATCTTGGACTTCTTAATGGCACTAAAGGCCTTCACTTGTGGACAATGTCGAGCAAGGTGAGGTCCATTTGATAGAACATACCCATTTTTCTGCTTCGAGCTAGCAAGCATAGGTTCTTGATAGTACTTTCTCCCCTTGCAATGATTTCTTCCGTCATTGTCGCTCGGTTCCCGTCAAGTCCCTTCTTGTGGGCTTTGTGGTCTCCCCACCATTGCCACGATCCTTCTTGAGACTCTTCTCCCAGTCCCACCTTGACTCCAGGGGTGTTTCTCCTTCATGAACTCGACTATTTCTAGGCCATTGCAAGCGCAGATACAAGGTCTTCCAACCCATGATGTTAAAACTCTTGTGCTGCCCATGATTGCAATCCATCCATGAAACCGTTTAGTGCCTCCCTGTCAGCCATGTTGGAGAGCTAAGGTTGGTTGGCATGTACTCTTTGACATAGTAGCGCACCTATGTGCCTTAACCTCCTCAGCTTGCGATATGCCTTGAACTTAACGTTCTCAGAATTTAACTCCTTGAAGTCCTCCCAAGTGTCAACCTTGCACGTACCTCTCTCCTTCTTGGTACACTGACGCCACTACCAAAGTGTTGTCTTGTCCTTCACGTACAATGCAGTGACTTGGAATAAATCGTCCTCGTCCCTAATTGAGCGCCTTGAAGTAACGCTCCATTCTTTACACAAAGTTGTCTATGCACTTGTGACCCTCGTGCTGTCATAGGCCTTGGGTACGGGAGTTTGCACCTTCTTAGAAGCTTGGAAGCCGACCATGCCATCCCCAGTATTGTTGGCAAGCACGACCTTGCACAACTTAAACCTGGCAAGTAGTTCTGTCACTTTCTTTTCTAGTGTTTGTCACGCCCCGAAAACGGAAGCTGTGACTGTAATCAAAGTTCCTGAAGATACCGCTATAACTCTGGTGACAGTGATATAGACAAAGCAACTAAATCCTTTGAAATAAAATATCTCCATTGAACAGAAATCTAAAACAATTCATTCTTTGAATAATCCCTTACAAAACCATCTACTAAACGCAGCGGCTAAACAAAACTCCTAAAATCAATTCTATCAAATTACCCACATTCGGGTAAAGTTCTCAAAACAAACTGAAATCTAATTAACTACAAAGGACTCTCAAAGCTCCAATGCCGTCACACGGATCCTTAGTCACTTTAATGACCTGTGGCAAGGGGCAAGGAAGAGTGAAAGGGTGAGCTCGAATAGCTCAGTAAGGTACAAAAACGACAAGATATCAAAGCAACAACTAACAGAGTCAAACGACAATACTTGATGGAATGGGCAAACCAAATTCTTATATCAAATGCCAAAAACAAACGTGATTAAGCATTAATCCTGAACATATAAATAATATGCTGGAAATGCTACACAACAAAAGTATACGATGACTATGTTGGTCATAAGACCCAAACGTCGAACCAAACGTACAAACATCAAACGTGTGCTACCGGTAGCATGCTAAGCATCTATTAATTGCCAGCATATAAACAAACGTATGTCCAAAGGACCCTCTCAGATTTGAGAGTTGTTCAAACATAGTCATTTAAGGACCGAAAGCAATGAAATAGATAACCGTATTTAGACCCGATAACTGTTTATCTGACTCCCGAAAGGATTAATTATGTAAGGAATAATAAGCATACATGTTTTCAAGGTACATGTTCAGAGAGAAGATCTCAAGGTACACGGGCAAAGAGCAGAAACTAGTGTGGTAGTAAAATAGAAGAAGAAATAAGCCAGTACCGTTTCATGCTATGGGAAGGTTTAGATGACAAGAATACTACACCTGAACTTTACAACAATAAGGAGAGGAATACTTGACTAACTAAGGCACGTGACATATTCCAGTACTTGCAAGAGGTAACAAAAAGTGTGACTGTCCAGGGGTGGAGGCTATTTAATTAAAGAAGTAGCCAAAAATGATTCAACTTTTATAGTCTAGAATGTCTAGGCGAACAAGTAGATAATGGTACCAGTCCATGAATGCAAAATAATTTGTTTGGTTAAAATTAGTAAGCACTAAAAGGGCAAGTAACGGCATTGCAAATTTCTGGGCTCCTAAAAGAGACAAGTGAGAGACTGTATCAGGTTCCATGGCTTTAAAGAAGCTGAAACCAAAAGAATGCATGGGAGTGGAAAAATTTCAGAATTTCCTATGCCCCACGGGTGGACTTCTATGCCTTCAAAGAACAAGTGCACAGGGATTGAAAGCTACCAAGCAAGCACACAGACCTAGTGTCCACACGGAATTAATGCCCAGCAAAAACAACGTAACCTACTTTGGAAAGCAACAAGCCTAAGGCCTTAAACCATCTGACTACCTACGAGAGATACCCACCCACAAGTTGAAACCTTCTAATTGTTTCTGCTAAACCAACAAGACTTCAGATCACATACCACGTCCCTTCAATAACGAGAATAGGGTTCCTTAAATTGAGATGCAACAACAGAAAATACCACAGCAAAAATTCGAATTTCCTAACACAACAAGATTGACCGAGTCCGATGATTTTTCAGATTTAAAGAATAAAACCCAAGCCACAGCAAAAAGCGTTAAAATCCCTTACCTTATACAAGCAAATTCGCGAATTCTCGATGCCCCAAGCTACGCTACTTGATTACGCCGAAATTCTCCAAAGGAACAAGAAGTTTACTTTACTGCCGAAAAATTGATAAGAGAGTGGGAGGGCCGGCTACCAAAGAAGGAAGAGGAGGCTAGAGAAAAATAGAACTATTTATATCAAAGCCCTAATTGGCAAATTACACAAAACCCCTTTAAACTTTATGCACTTATTCAAAAGGCACCAAAACTTTCCTAATATTAGAAAAGACCACAAACTTGTTTAATTAGTTATTTACTTATTTTAAAGTAATAACATAGCATAAAAATAAAATACTGGGGTATTACATTCTCCCCACCTTAAAACAATTCCGTCCTCGGAATATAACGTACCTTAAAAGTCAAAAAGTTGAGGGTGTTTTTCGCGCATAGCATCCTCGAGTTCCCAAGTGGCTTCTTCCTTTGAATGGTTACGCCAACGCACCTTAACTAATTTAATAGTTTTGGTGCGTAAAATTTGCTCCTTGCGATCTAGAATCTCCACCGGGTATTCCTCGTATGATAGATCCTCCCGAATCTCTACAGGTTCATAATGGATGACATGAGAAGGATCTGGTACGTATTTCCTCAAGGTTGACACATGGAACACATCATGCACTCGCGACAAACTTGGAGGTAAGGCAACCTGGTAAGCGACTGGTCCAATCCTCCGCAAGATCTCGAACGGCCCAATAAATCTAGGGCTAAGCTTGCCCTTCTTCCCAAAACGCATTACTCCTTTCCAAGGTGACACTTTGAGAAAAACATGATCTCCTTCTTCAAACTCTAATTCACGTCTTCTATTATCAGCGTAACTCTTCTGGCGACTCTGAGCAACTAGTAAATTATCCTTAATCACACGAATTTTCTCAGATGTAACTTGTACTATCTCTGGCCCCAAGGCACCCAAAAGTTTCTCCTCTCCAACCTCATACCAGCAAATTGGTGTTCTGCATCTTCGACCGTACAAAGCTTCAAAGGGTGCCATACCAATACTAGCCTGAAAGCTATTGTTATATGCAAACTCAACAAGGGGCAGTTGCTCACCCCAATTACTTTTAAAGTTTAGTGAGCAAGCCCTAAGCATGTCCTCTAGAATTTGAATAGTCCTCTCTGACTGTCCATCACTTTGAGGATGATAAGCTGTACTGAGGTTAAGTCGCGTACCCAGAGCATCTTGCAAACTACGCCAGAACCTCGATGTAAACCGTGCATCTCTATCCGAAACTATTGAAACGGGCACACCATGTAGTCGAACAATCTCCTGAACGTAGAGTTTGGCCAATCTCTCTAAGCTATAGGTAACTTTAACTGGAATAAAATGCGCTGACTTAGTCAAACGATCGATTATCACCCAAATTGAATCATGACTTTGCCTTGTCCTAGGCAAACCAGAGACGAAGTCCATAGCAATATGTTCCCACTTCCACTGAGGAATGGTAAGTGGTTGCAAAGGTCCACTTGGCCGTTGATGTTCCACTTTAACCTGCTGACAAATAAGACACCGAGCTACGAAGTCTGCTATCTCTCTTTTCATATCATTCCACCAAAACACGTCTCGTAAATCCCGATACATCTTAGTACTACCGGGATGTACTGTGAAGCCTGAACTGTGCGCATCCTGCATTAATTCCTCCTTTAACCTTACATCAGAAGGAACACACAGTCTGGTTCCAAAACGTAGTGCCCCCTCAGCATCAATCCTGAACTCTGGCTGTTGACCTGCTCTAACTTGTTCTCTGATCTTAATTAACTTTGAATCTTCAGTCTGAGCTTGTTTAATCCTTTCGATCAAGGTAGGTTGCGCCATTAAACTACCAAAATAATTCCCAGACCCGGGAACCAAAACATCCACACCCAAACTTTCAAGATCCGCAAGAATTTCCTTTTGTGTAGTCAAAAGAGCTGCAAATGTACTAGTATTCTTTCTACTGAGAGCATCAGCAACCACATTGGCCTTCCCTGGATGATATAAAATCTTACAATCGTAGTCCTTAAGTAATTCTAACCATCGACGTTGCCGCATATTCAACTCCTTCTGTGTGAATAAAAACTTAAGGCTCTTATGATCCGTGTATATCTCACACGTCTCACCATAGAGATAGTGCCTCCAAATTTTTAATGCAAAAACCACGGCAGCTAACTCCAAGTCATGTGTTGGATAATTCATTTCATATGTTTTGAGTTGCCGTGAGCCATAAGCAATAACATGTCCATGTTGCATTAACACACATCCCAGACCTTTCTGTGAAGCATCGCTGTATATCACAAATCCTCCAGTCCCTGAAGGTAGAGAAAGAACAGGAGCTGAAATCAGTCTTTTCTTTAGCTCCAGAAAACTATGATCGCACTCCTCTGACCACTCAAACTTAACCTTTTTCCGAGTCAACCGAGTTAATGGGGTAGCAAGCTTTGAAAATCCCTCAACAAACCTGCGATAATAGCCAGCCAAACCAAGGAAACTACGAACTTCTCTAACTGTCCTTGGTTTTTCCCAATTCCATACTGCTTCTACCTTAGATGGATCCACCGAGATCCCATCTTTAGACACCACATGCCCTAGAAACACAACTTTCTCAAGCCAAAATTCACATTTCTTGAACTTGGCATAAAGCTTCTCTTCCCTCAAAATCTGCAACACCGTACATAAATGTTGTTCATGTTCCTCCTTGCTTTTGGAGTAAATCAGTATGTCATCAATAAAGACTATGACAAATTGGTCCAAGTATTTCTTAAACACTCGATTCATCAAGTCCATAAACGCTGCAGGTGCATTTGTCAATCCAAACGGCATCACTACAAACTCATAGTGTCCATATCTTGTTCGAAAGGCAGTCTTGGGTATATCTTCCCTCCTAACCCTCAATTGGTGGTAACCTGACCTCAAGTCAATCTTGGAAAAATATTCAGCTCCTTGTAGTTGGTCAAACAAGTCATCAATCCGTGGCAAAGGGTACTTATTACGAATTGTGACACGGTTCAACTCCCTATAATCAATGCACAATCTCATTCTTCTGTCTTTCTTCTTTAAAAATAAAACAGGAGCACCCCAAGAAGAGACATTTGGGCGAATGAAGCCCTTCTCAAGCAAATCCTGAAGTTGCACCTTAAGCTCTTTGAGCTCGGCAGGAGCCATACGGTAGGGAGCCTTAGAAATCGGAGCAACTCCTGGTACAAGATCTATAATAAACTCGACTTCACGGTTCGGAGGAAGATCAGGAAGCTCTTCTGGAAACACGTCTGAAAATTCACTAACGACGGAAATATCTAACAAGTTCTGATTAGCTATACGGGTATCCACAATGTGAGCTAAAAATCCCTGACACCCCTTCCTGAGTAGTCGTCTAGCCCGTAAGGCAGAAATAAGGCAAGAAGAAGTAACAGGAGTAGAACCTTTAAACTTAAACTTAGATTGACCGGGAATCTGGAAATGCACTTCTTTGGCATAACAATCCAATGAGGCATGATAAGAAGACAACCAATCCATACCAAGAATAACGTCAAAATCCCGGATATCCATAGGTATAAGGTCAACCGGTAACTCTCTACGCTCAATATGAACCACACAAGACTTGTACACCGTAGATACTAGAATAGATTTCCCCACCGGGGTATCAATCATCAAATCAAATTTTAAAGGTTGTGGTTCTAAATCCAATTTACACGCAAGAGAAGAGGTTATAAATGAATGTGTGGATCCAGGGTCTAATAATGCATGGAATGAATAAGAACCGATCTGAATTGTACCTGCTACCACGTCATTGGAAGCTGTGGCATCTCTGGCAGTCAAGGCATAAGCACGGCCTTGAACTCTCGGCCTCTGATCCCCTGTAGATGGCTTGGTCCCACCCTGAGCCTGCGTGTTATATGTCTTCTCCCCTGGTCTCTCTTTCTTCGGATACGGGCATTCCACAGCATAATGTCCCACCTTCCCACAGTTGAAGCAAGAATTTGTTAAACGATGGCATGGCTTATCCCCATGCTCTTTGCCACAGGTATCGCAAATCTTTGGAAGCCTTCGAGTCGATCGCACGCCTTCTTGTAAAGTTGATTTCTTCTTGTTCTGACCGCTACCCTTGTTCTTGTCTGAAGTTTCTGCACGGCCTCTCTTATGCCTCTGTTCCTCCTTCTCTTTCTGAAACTCTTCGTAGTCTGCCTCTAAAATTTCAGCCCGTTCCACCACCTTAGCATAAGTCGGAAGCTTTAGTGCCAACAACCTGTTCTTAATGCCGCGCCTTAATCCTTTCTCAAACCTTCTTGCTTTACGATTCTCAGTATCAACCAGATGCGGGGCATATCTTGATAATGAGGTGAACTTCGCCTCATATTGTGCCACTGTCATATCGTTCTGTACCAACTTCAAAAATTCTTCTTCCTTCTGATCTTTTACATTCTGAGGGAAGTATTTCTCAAAGAAAATAGTTTTAAATCGCTCCCAAGTCATGGGATGATTAGCACTGATCCTCTGCGTGCGTTTGACCATTTTCCACCAATGGTCAGCTTCATCTTCTAACATGAAAACCGCATATGCCACCTTTTGTTCATCACTACTGTTCCAAAGGTCAAATACCTTCTCATTTTGGTTCACCCGCGCCTCGTCCTTCTCTGCGTCGGGCTCCCCCTTAAAAGCGGGCACTAACTTCTTAAATTTTTCAACATCTCCAGTTCTAATTCCATCATTTTGCCCTTGGTTTTGATTTTGATTTTGATTCATCGGTATCCCGCCACCTCCGGCTATTAAGTTTGCCAAGTTCTGAAATCCTTGTACAATGGCGTCGGCAACTCCACCATCCCTTGGTGGATTGTGAAGACCGTTGGTGTCACGAGTAGCGCGTCTAGGAGGCATAGTTATCCTAACACACCAAATGAAACTGTATGAGCCTACAAATGTACGAAGGACACACGCTAAATAAAATAAAAAAAATGGTAGTAGAAAGAGACGAATTTTAGTTCGCAACTATTTAACCTAGGCTCACACGAGTCTACAGAATCACAAACCTAAGCTCTGATACCAACCTTGTCACGCCCCGAAAACGGAAGCCGTGACTTTAATCTAGGTTCCTTAAGAAACTGCTATAACTCTGGTGACAGTGATATACACAGAGCTACTTATTCCTTTTAAATAAAATATCTCCATAGAACAGAAATCTAAAACAATTCATTCTTTGAATAATCCCTTACAAAACCATCTACTAAACGCAGCGGCTAAACAAAACTCCTAAAATCAATTCTATCAAATTACCCACATTCGGGTAAAGTTCTCAAAACAAACTGAAATCTAATTAACTACAAAGGACTCTCAAAGCTCCAATGCCGTCACACGGATCCTTAGTCACTTTAATGACCTGTGGCAAGGGGCAAGGAAGAGTGAAAGGGTGAGCTCGAATAGCTCAGTAAGGTACAAAAACGACAAGATATCAAAGCAACAACTAAAAGAGTCAAACGACAATACTTGATGGAATGGGCAAACCAAATTCTTATATCAAATGCCAAAAACAAACGTGATTAAGCATTAATCCTGAACATATAAATAATATGCTGGAAATGCTACACAACAAAAGTATACGATGACTATGTTGGTCATAAGACCCAAACGTCGAACCAAACGTACAAACATCAAACGTGTGCTACCGGTAGCATGCTAAGCATCTATTAATTGCCAGCATATAATCAAACGTATGTCCAAAGGACCCTCTCAGATTTGAGAGTTGTTCAAACATAATCATTTAAGGACCGAAAGCAATGAAATAGATAACCGTATTTAGACCCGATAACTGTTTATCTGACTCCCGAAAGGATTAATTATGTAAGGAATAATAAGCATACATGTTTTCAAGGTACATGTTCAGAGAGAAGATCTCAAGGTACACGGGCAAAGAGCAGAAACTAGTGTGGTAGTAAAATAGAAGAAGAAATAAGCCAGTACCGTTTCATGCTATGGGAAGGTTTAGATGACAAGAATACTACACCTGAACTTTACAACAATAAGGAGAGGAATACTTGACTAACTAAGGCACGTGACATATTCCAGTACTTGCAAGAGGTAACAAAAAGTGTGACTGTCCAGGGGTGGAGGCTATTTAATTAAAGAAGTAGCCAAAAATGATTCAACTTTTATAGTCTAGAATGTCTAGGCGAACAAGTAGATAATGGTACCAGTCCATGAATGCAAAATAATTTGTTTGGTTAAAATTAGTAAGCACTAAAAGGGCAAGTAACGGCATTGCAAATTTCTGGGCTCCTAAAAGAGACAAGTGAGAGACTGTATCAGGTTCCATGGCTTTAAAGAAGCTGAAACCAAAAGAATGCATGGGAGTGGAAAAATTTCAGAATTTCCTATGCCCCACGGGTGGACTTCTATGCCTTCAAAGAACAAGTGCACAGGGATTGAAAGCTACCAAGCAAGGAGACTGACCTAGTGTCCACACGGAATTAATGCCCAGCAAAAACAACGTAACCTACTTTGGAAAGCAACAAGCCTAAGGCCTTAAACCATCTGACTACCTACGAGAGATACCCACCCACAAGTTGAAACCTTCTAATTGTTTCTGCTAAACCAACAAGACTTCAGATCACATACCACGTCCCTTCAATAACGAGAATAGGGTTCCTTAAATTGAGATGCAACAACAGAAAATACCACAGCAAAAATTCGAATTTCCTAACACAACAAGATTGACCGAGTCCGATGATTTTTCAGATTTAAAGAATAAAACCCAAGCCACAGCAAAAAGCGTTAAAATCCCTTACCTTATACAAGCAAATTCGCGAATTCTCGATGCCCCAAGCTACGCTACTTGATTACGCCGAAATTCTCCAAAGGAACAAGAAGTTTACTTTACTGCCGAAAAATTGATAAGAGAGTGGGAGGGCCGGCTACCAAAGAAGGAAGAGGAGGCTAGAGAAAAATAGAACTATTTATATCAAAGCCCTAATTGGCAAATTACACAAAACCCCTTTAAACTTTATGCACTTATTCAAAAGGCACCAAAACTTTCCTAATATTAGAAAAGACCACAAACTTGTTTAATTAGTTATTTACTTATTTTAAAGTAATAACATAGCATAAAAATAAAATACTGGGGTATTACAGTGTTTCCCTTTTCTCCCTCTCCATGTCAATAACACCAAAGAGAGGTACGTAAACAAGTTTTAGCTTTACCTCGGCGTCCTTCGCAGGTGCTTCAACCCACTCCACCAAATTTGGAATCTCCTCTCTCTTCTCCTTGGAGAAGGCATCCCCAAACTTTTGGTGGAGACTGAGTACATCGCCTAGCTCGCGTTGGCATACTCTGAGCTTCTTCTCGAACTTGGTCAAAGAGCTCTCCACAGAAAGACGACATTCCTCCATGCTGACTTGCAATTGAGCAACCAAGGCATTAAGATGTGCAATTGCCTCGGTGTTCTTGTTACCCTTTCGTCTGCACCTCCACGGCGTACCTCTCTTCCGACATCTTTCATCCACAACTGCTCCCAAGAAACGATTTCTCTTATACCACCTGTCACGGCCCTAGAGTTTGATGCGCACAACTCTACCCCAACAGTGCCACACTTAGGCGATTCACCCCCGAGGATGCTTATGTCAGCCTTGTCTTCTATTTGCACATCTCGGCAAGTCCCGCGCTAATCCCCCTTTGCACCCACACTAGGCGTGCACAAGGGAGGGAAGGAGATACATGAGACAATCCCTTATGATAATCTGATGATGGTCAAGTGAATGATTACAACTAAAGTTCTACTTATACTACTCTGCCTCCTCAATGGATGGTAGCGATCAATCCTATCTAACAGTTACCCATTACAGTTTTCTAAAATTCTCCCTAGAATTCTGGAAAATACAAGCTTCCATTTCGAGATTATTCTACTATTAAGAGAATATACAAGATAATCCTAGAACATTCCAGAGTCCTTCCATGAAAGCATTCCCGTAAGCGCATGTTGTCGTCCCATTAAGCGCCTATGTGGAAAAATCTCTAAAATTAGGTGGGGTGTGATAGTTGTCTACCTAAGTCTCACAAAAAATAATGTTATTTGTACATTCTCTCAAATTTGACATACGAAGTATTTTCTGGTACCTTAAAAAGAATAATTAACTTGCCATTTATATAAAAGTGAAGGAGGATTTTACAAATATGACATATTATGAGGGGGCATATGTAACTGTTTCTCCCAAGGTAATTAACAGAGAACTTGCATTATATAACTAGATTCAAACTTATAAAAGAAAACACTTTGGATAACCTGTAAAAGAAAACACTTTGGATAACATGTAAAAGACATGGCTTAACAGTAAGGAAATCAAGTATGTAATCAAACCTACTAATTATGCTAATGGAACTCGAAAGCAAAACAATTATTTTATCAACCGCATTCAATCTTGGGATCTAGCGAAACAATTTGATAAAGGAAAAGAGAAAATAAGAAACTATGCAAGCTTCCAGGTAATTTTTTTTGGATTTTGTATGTACTTTTTGTTTACTTTTTCAAAATTTTCCATGTGACATTATTTTCTTGATCTAATAGATTATAATCTTTTGAAGTACTTTTTAAAGACTGTTTCTAGACTTAAAAGAATTTTATTATCTTATATATACTTGAAAATTCTATATACTTTTTAAGTACTTTACTATTCTAGAGTGTTTTTAGAAAGTACTCAATATAAACTTAGTGAAGTAATTGACAAGCGTCCACTTAAGAATTGTTAGGGAAAAATAAAACGACAAAACTCGAAACGACACAAGTCGCAATGATAAAAACTAGGAAAACACAAAAATACCATTATTCACTAAATAAAGAGTCCTATGTGAGTTGGACTTCATGAGAGAGCTCGGAAGAAAAGGAGAACACGTGGCGAAAACCATAGATTTGCTCGTCTTTTATTTATCATATTCATTATTGCCTGGTTTGACCTACCAATGGCACTAAGTATCATTCACGCTAAATAGAAGTCCACAAAGACTTGGAAAAATACACAGCATCTTAAGGAACTGCATCTTTTACCTCGTGAAGTAACACCTGCTTCACAGCTGAGGCAAGAGCATTATGGGTGGATTTGTATCCCTGATTAACACAATATAAATCATTTAGACAATTTAATGAACCATATTTATAATTTCTCAAATAAAAGCATCAAAACTGACCTTGAAGTTTATGAAGTCACCAATAGGAGGATCAAATGACAACACTGACACATCTAGAGCAACTTCATGTCTCTGGTTACCTGGCAAAGGATCAGACTTCATATTCTTGTACGTTACAGAATAGGACACCATAGTATTCACTAGCTGAGCCAGATCATTCTTCTCTTTGTCCGATAGCAAGTGAAATGCCACCTGATAAAGATACTAACAGTTTCAGAACCACAGTTTGTCATCACTAAGGCATGGAGATGGAGAGAGAGAGAGAGAGAGAGAGAGAGGCTATGTGCATTCTCACATTTTTGACAAGTAATGTAGACCAAAAAAGCATATACATAGGCAAGATTTCTTTGATGCCCATTATATGTTTGACTTATGATCCAATTTACAAGTGTTTGAAGTTGTTCTAAGTGTTGGATATCAGCTAGGAGATTTTCAAGCCTTGATTTCCTTCTCTAGTATGGGGTTAACTGCTTGGTGCAAGAATAACATCTATGACATCAAAGCCACTTCATGGCAGTTGTTATGAAGGTAAGATACATATCCAAAGTACTCCACCAAACATCCTGCATTTGCAGGACTAGCCTTGGGAATTGCTTTGATTACTAGTATGAATGTGGGTCGGTAACATAGTTGCCATGACATGGGCTAGTGATGCTGGTGAAACTACACAGATCACAATCAAACATACCCATGCCTGCAATAAGGACAATAATATATGGGTCAAACACATTCTCAACATCAAAAAGATTGTGCTGCATCTGACATGATAATTTTACTTGTTTTGGAGAGTCCATATAAGATAGGTTTTCACTTCGCACGGACCTAAAAATGAAGTCAACGTTGAGAAGAGAATAAAGAGTGAAATAAATTTCTATGAATATACACCGCATGTAGAAATTTCAAGCAAATTGGAAGATTCTGGTACTCATAACTGGCACAGAAGGAGGAACCGATCACAAGTCAGGGAACTTTCACTTATTAAAGAAAGGCAAAAGTTTAAAAAAAAAGTCAGAACATGGTATAAAACAGAGGAAAAGTAAAAAGAGAATGCCTTTTTTGTAAAATGGTAAAAATACAGCTACTTACCGGCCTTAGAGTTGGTGGTGATAGAATATGAAGTAACAGAGATATTGAGTCTTCTACAAAAGATTTAGGTGACAAATGCCTTGAGATGTATGGTGATATTTTGTTGTGCCATGAATGTAATGTGTCCATCTTTTCCATCAATACTGTCCGGT
The DNA here is from genome assembly GCA_033065855.1 of Escallonia rubra. Lineage (NCBI taxonomy): Eukaryota > Viridiplantae > Streptophyta > Magnoliopsida > Escalloniales > Escalloniaceae > Escallonia > Escallonia rubra. Next base: position 76,946 of record JAVXUO010002612.1, read on the forward strand.
ACCTGCAGGTTCAGTAAGATGCAACATTAAGATCGAAGTATTCCTCCACAACTTTTATAAACTTCTAGACGAACTGGCATACCTCTGAAATGACTTTGGCCATTCAATATTTGGCTTTTCAACTTGAGCTACTAGACCATGTATAGCAATTGCAAAAGCAGGCTGATAAACTGTGGTAATGATAGTAGGATATAAACTTCAATTTGGGTTTATCTTCAAGTCAGTAATTGTAGATGGTAGACTCCTTTACCTAGAAGGGACATCTTCTGTGTACGCATAATATACTGATGCACTATGTCAGAAACTCCGATACTCGCGAGGCACTTGACCTGGGAATTGCATGAGATATAAGACATATACGCAAATAGTAGAATCTTCGCATAAAGTTCCAGATTGACTGTAGCGTTATGGTGGAAAATAACTTTGTATTGCAATCAGGACTTACAGTCTTTTTCATTACTGGGTCATGGTAATGAAGCTGCAACATATTCTCATAGATACCATCAAAGATCAAGTCGTAGTCGCCACTGGGAAGACATTTAAAAGTTACAGTCGATGACATAACAGTTGAAACGATGAAAAGGGAAATACTGCATACCGGTTAGATATCAGAGACTGGAGGAATTCAAATTCACTCAGCTTACTCCTAGACTCATTAACAGACTTTCTTTCTCGATTTACTCTTCTCTTCTGGAATACCTTGTGAGAAGAATGATAGCAATGTCAATTACAGAGTAAAAGTGATAATAAGGAGAAAGCTACTAAGAAATTATTCAGCTATTAAATGCTACCTCTTTCCATACATCAAAAACACTTTTTGCTGTATCCTTCCGACCAACCACTTGTGAACTAATTGCCAACTAAAAAAAAACATTTTAATGAAGTAAATTTGCAAGAAAACACTCCGAGCAAATGCTCTCCCCGTCAAAGAATTTCAAAAACTTATACGAGAACAGGACTACATTTATATCATACCACATTAAGGCTTTCCTTCTTCTTGTTGAGGAACTGAAGGGTGTTTAAGCATGAACGTATGTCACATTCTGGATGGAATGAAAGAAGGAAAATAGAATGAATGACTTGAGAACTTATACAACCACAAAAAATATAAATACGAACCATTGTTACATAAGCACTATTGAGAAGAACTAAACATTGAGACTCTGAAAACTTATTTCATCTAGGAAGCTAACTATGTTATAAGCGTTAATCTAGTGCACATATGGCGGATATGTCCGCCATATGAGATAATTGAATTAGTATGGCCCACATATGGCGTTTACTAAGTACCTAGCCAACATCGAGGATATGTCTGCCACCAACAAAACCTTTTTAAGGCTCGACAGAAACAGACAAAGCGGACAAGACAGTCACCTGTAATTTGTATGCTACCAACCTATCTAATCAGCCTTAAAGTGAAAAGATCCTTCTTTCTTTGTTAAGAACCAATGCATGAAAGGGGCACCACATGGAAACTAAGGAATGATGTTCACGAAGGAGAAGAAACACCTCACGGCAATAGAAAACCAGTTTTAACTAGAGTGTCCCCATTCATACGCTTCAAAACCTCCAACACCTCCTCTTCCTGCAGGCTCTTCCCGAAATCTTATGAAAGGACCGTTCTTCAATTTCTTAGAGCGTACAGCACAAACATCAAGTATATCAAAATATCCTCGGTATGAGGGCACAAGAATCATCTCTCTAAACCTCTTCATTCCGAGGCAAGCTCTCATTGTCAATAATAACAAGACCAACCTAGTGCCATCTCTTATTAGGCTTTAGGCCATCCTGAAAGGACTTTCGTTGTGCGTCCTAATTAAACAATAAAGACCCACCATTAGAATCTGATGCACATTTTTTGAAGCCTGCACAAGAAAAAGCTTCATATTGCGAAGCCCCAATCAACTTCTTAAATAAGCCTCTTTAAATCGCCCACTATCGAGCCATCCTTGTATAAACCCTACAATGAACCTATCTTAGTCCACCTCCACTGCTTTTTCAACAACTTCAGCTTCCTTGCTAATCTGAATCCTAAAACATCTTTGACAACCTATCCAACCGCCGACCAACTCCAAGAACTTGGTTTCTTAGGCACATACTCAACAATTTTCGAAGCTCCAAACCCAAGAGACCCAAAAATTGGCATGTGATCTTCCGCTGCTCTCAGAAGACTGAATCACCTCGAAACCTCTACTTTGAATAAGAAACCGTCAGCATATGATGCCAACACAGAACTTAACTCGTTGATGAAAAAAAATTCGAGAATCTCTAAGGTAGAACCAACTTCTAATGCACTTAGTTGGTTTCTATCATGGATTTTTTCTTCTTTTCTCTTTTTTGTCGTTTTCAATTTAGTTAGGTGAAATCACTCCATACAAAACACCTTGATTCAGCTCAAAAGCAATTCTACGGGGAGACTGTTACTCGTAAAGGGCCATTACTCACCTGTATACTCCGCAAGTGCAGTAATTGCAATGGAGCTTGTCTTCATTCCTTCCTTGTTGCAGATATACTTGAGCCTACAATAAACATGATTAGAGGAACAAAATGCTATGCTTCATAGTGTCCAACAAGGGGGGACATATGTGACATCTATGCAACAGCTTGAGTGGAAGTGCTCCAATTGCAATTTTCTTTCTATTTGAGTGTCTTGTTGTCATATAGCATAGTAAAAAATTAATCACAATCTGGAGGGATAAGGGCATCTAATATCTTCCTTCTTTCTCCTTTCTTGTTAAACAAAACCCAAATGCTAAAAGTTCAGTTTTCGTCTTCAAAATTATTTTCAGAAGTAACTCATCTTTGGCTAAGGACACTCACTTTGAAGTGGATTCAGTAAACAATGTCGCCGATTACCTGCTTACAATGCGACTAACTGTTGGCTGAACAAATACATGAACCCTGCGAAACAGGAGTAGACAATTGTCAAGACACAGACGCTCAAAAATGCATTGTAATACCAACAAAATTGTAGGTACATATGGTTGATCATGGTCGCGGTAGCCTATCATTCTTTTCTCAGGAGTGACTATCAATCAAGGAAACCATGACTCGCTTACTATGATAAGCAGTGCAGCTACCTAAGTAAGACAAGTAGAATAGCAAAACGAAGCATTTTACACCAGTTAGTCCCGTCATTTAATCCACTAATATACATCACAGACGTGTAGAAACAATGGCTGTCCAGATAATGGAAACCCAATAAAGGAAGAAGAAACCAAACGACAGAATGCTATGTCAGCCTAATATCAGTTGAACCAATGATTACAAACCAAAACACCAGGAAGACTGGAAAAATATTTTATTGCTTCATATCTGATTTCCTACAAATTACTTTTGCAAACTTTATTTGACCAACACCAAGTTGCTAACTCATAACCAGATGAATCTTTTTAAAATCTTTCAAAGATACACTCTAAAGTTTGCAAGTGTAAAATTGAACTCAGTTCTATAATTATATGGAAAGATGCTCAATTTCATTAGGTTTCAATATACAACATGGAACCGCTGCTGATGTCAGGTTCTGAAAATGAATACCATAATTGTCAAGATCGCAAGAACAACATTTAGTGCAGCAGAAATTCGTCGGGTTTGGAGAATCATGCTCTCAAAACACGAGCTTTTCTGAAAGTTAAACTTAAATCTGCTTCACTATACTTTTATAAAAAGTCGGCACAAAAAGCAATAGTCGTAAGAAGACTTACTTTGCCACCTGACGCAATGGCCTCAAAGCAGGTGCATATAAATCATTACAAATGCAAATCACCTACATGTCACATTCACCCACTTAAGTATCATGAAATTCATTAACTAACCACGTAAGACCAAACCAATCTTACAGGTCTTAGCAATGTAGCATCTTTTCGTTTCTTTTTCGTTGACGTCCTTCCAAATTGTTCCCCTTGTGCAACATTTTCTTTACCAGTATCTAACTTCTTTTCAGCAGCCACCTTCAACCACAACAATCACCATTTCCGCATTGTAAGAGCCCAGTAAGAACCTATTTTTTTACTCTTTTCAGTCTTCTTTTAACTTGTCTTTTTCTATTTTCATGTTTTATCTTATCTTCACTTTTAATAGTTCTTATTTTTTATTTTCCTCATTCTTGTTCTAGTTTTCTGTCATTTTCTTTCCAGTTCCTACTGTCTGCTTTCAATCTCCCATTTCACTTTCTTTAGTTGGCTAGGTGAAACAAATGCAGAGATGATAAGGTAAAAAAAAAGTTAAAACAAGTTACAGACCCATGCAAATAGAAAATGGCTTGACAAAAGTTCTCATTGATGGGGCCATTACAATCTTGACTACAAGAAACCCAAATAAAGAAAACTTAAGAAGAAAAGAGTTAACAAACATGTTTTCAGACAAAAAGTAAGGAAAATGAATACAACATGCATTGACTTCTAACTCTCATCCGCATTCCAAGCCAGCTATATCAGTTGTGTCAACTTTATCAAATGAAAAACAAACATTTACAACAATTTTAGCATGTGGTAGTCAAGTATGAGAAAGCCGAAAAGGAAGTGCAATGGCAAGGTTCCAAAACTGGTCGCAAACAACAATCTATTCATAACTCTAGAAAAGTACTTCACTAAGCTTATTATAAGAAATCTGGACAAAAGCATTCCTTTTTTCTAGTGGATTATGAGTTACATTCAACTGGTAATACATTTTTGCAAATCTAGCTATTATTCTTATGCTTGATATTTCCACATGAACCATACACTAACTGCAGTAATAAGAAGAGAAACGAAAGCTGAACACTCCAGACTCCAGAGCATATTCAACCAGTACATTCAGAACTATATCACTTCAAAATGGTAACTACTTTAGATCTTCAGCATTGTTTAAGTGTTTCTTGTATTCATCTACGTCTCTTATGTTGCATTCTTTGACTTAATCAATTCTTCTCTTTATTCTCTTTGAGTGCTATCAATGCGCATTCCAGTTACAGAGAGGCCCCATAGATAAGTAAATAGCTTTTTCCATACCAACATCGTGAAACACTGTTTTTGGAATCCAAATCCTTAATCAAATAGTCCACAGTCACATAACTAAAAAATGAAGAGATGAAAGGTACATGGAACACAGTATGATACTCCCTCCGTCCCACATAATTTGATCAACTTTTTTTTGCACACAAAGTTAAGGATTTAAGTGATATAATGTGTGTTTCCCATTCTACCCTTCAGAGAGAGGAGGGAAGAAAGTGGGCCAGGAGAGAGAAAATGGGTTAGTGGAATGTTAAATGTGGAGAGAGAAATGAATAAAAAAGTGTAAGAAAGTGGGACAGGAGAGAGAAATGAATAAAAAAAGTGTAAGAAAGTGGGACAGGAGAGAGAAAATGAGTTGATGGAGATTTAAATGTGGAGAGAGAAATAGAATAAAAAAAGTGTAAAAGGGGTAATTATGTAAAAGCATCTACGGAATCTTTCTTAATTTAGAAATGAGCAATTTTTGTGGGACGGCCCAAAAAGGAATATTGATCAAATTATGTGGGGCGGAGGGAGCATTTGATGAAGCATCACTTGAAAAAAAAATATCAAAAATCAATTAGTAACTGATACACTGACAAACTCCACAAGCAAAACAAAATGACCTGTTTCACTCATCTAGTACTATAAAGAATATTTAGACAGAATATTCAATTTGTGTAAGACTGAGATTCTCATCCAACTGCTTGCAATCTATGTCTGGATAAAGCTTGAATTTATCCTTTCCACATGTAATGTAACTGATTTGCCGCCCAAAAATTGCTTCATATCTAAGGGCAGAGCTTCCTTAAAATGGCTAGCCAAGTAGGTTACCAATGGTTTGGGTCGATATGGACAATTTCCCCCTCCACCACCACCCCTCCCCCCCCCCCCCCCCCCGGGGGTCTTACCTGGATGGGATTGGGAGTACCACGTCTCTCACAGGCCTTAACATCCCTTTAAAGGTTCCATATCAAACTTCCTCTTTTGTCAATGTAGTTTGGCTCCACTTTAGTTTCACCCCGACCATCCTCTCATGTGACAAGTATAAGGGCGTGGCTAACCCAAATCCCCAGATGATTGGGCCCATCTTTTCACTTGTAACCACGCGAACCACGACCCTACAAAGGGGCTCAGCCTCCCTCAAAAGCCCCAGTAAAACAGGTGAATTTTAAGCCCAAAAAGGCCAACTTTCTCCCAGACAAGATACTTGGCGTGCACATAAACTAAATGGTATAATTGAATGGAAAAAGAGACCAGCAATTGAAATTAAGATCCTTACCACAAAAACAGTCAAAGTGCAACCATTTTGTGGAAATTGGGCACGAGACTAGTTGGAAAGTTGTGGGCTGTTGTTATATATATGCGGTTTCAGTGCCGATATGTTCAATTTGTACATTTCAATTACCAACTGGTACTTCACAGGGCCAAGAAGAGAGATAAATGCTAGAACTCAAATGCCAGAACCAGTAGATCAAAATCAAGAATCAGTTGCATCACAAAGCCATAGTCGTAAATCCCAATGATCCTGTCAAATGCATATTCTGTTTCTCCCTCCTCCCTTTATATTTTGCTTGTTTTACATCATCTATACATCTCTAAACAAATGCTAAAAGAAAAAAGATAAAATAACTCAGGAAAATACTACTTCAATTGTGAAAAAAGGAAAGAAGTGAAAATTTCATTTCATCCATTAAAATAGACGAGTTGGTCGAAGAAAAAAAGAAAGAATATCGCCAACTAATACAGCTCATTAAAATCTCAGCTTCCAGCTCAAGGTTGTGATTGTTCTACAAAGATCTCCTACATGGCACTTCAGGTACAGTGGTGTCAGAGTGGGACATATTGAAACGAAAACTGTAGGATCATGACATCAGATTACTATCTAAAACTTGCTTAAATTCATTTAGGCAATAACTGTTCAAGGATTTCATGTGTTGAATTTAACAGTAACTTTACTCCCCATGTAGATTGTGTGTTTTAACTATAAGTTGGTAGCAAGAGTGATGGAAAATTCATGCGATGTGATGTACAAGCATGACTTCATTTCTTTCATCATCTATATCAGAAAAACAGACAGAAGTTAGAGCAACTACATAAAGACTAGATGAGTTACCATCTTCAAAATAACTTCAACAGCACCTTTACCATCACCCAGAGCTCCGTCTATTTCATCAATTACCTATTAATATATTCAGGCAATTAGGTTAGTTATATGAACGAAATTGATGGCAAGTATTAAAGCATAGACCCACCAGACACTTAGGCTTTGAGTCAGCAATGACAGAGTTCATCTGAACTACATCGAGGATCTTAGCTTCGATGGTTGATGATGATCGGTCGTCACTTGCATTAATCTGTGCAAAATAGCACTCTGAATGAGAGCATATGGAGCACAAATTAAACAGAAAGCTTTAGAGCTTCTATGCCTAGGACAAGGAAGCACCAAAGAATGCCAATTTAACGAAAAACTTTGCTTGGTAGATTAGACACAAGAGTTTGTCTTGTAGGCACAAGTTTACCAGTATAAACTGAACGTTAAATTACAGAATTAGAGCCATCAAAAGGCATAAGTATAGCATGCATATGAAAAATCTAACAAAATGTTTCCTTGTCGTTTTTATGTTAAATACGAACTCTTCCTACAGAAGATAGTACATGTTAAGTTACCATCTACTCTAAACATTCAAGCTACTAAGAATGGGCCAAATAATGTGTATCGTAATTTCACACTTCACATGGGAGCCCATAACTGTTAAGCATGATTACATTGCCAAAAACAGCGAGTTTTAGAACAAAAAAAGAAAGAATATCGCCAAGCTCATTTCATCTCAGCTTCCAGCTCAAGGTTGTGACCTTCTACAAAGATCTCCTACATGGCACTTCAGGTACAGTGGTGTCAGAGTGGGACATATTGAAACGAAAACTGTAGGATCATGACATCAGATTACTATCTAAAACTTGCTTAAATTCATTTAGGCAATAACTGTTCAAGGATTTCATGTGTTGAATTTAACAGTAACTTTACTCCCCATGTAGATTGTGTGTTTTAACTATAAGTTGGTAGCAAGAGTGATGGAAAATTCATGCGATGTGATGTACAAGCATGACTTCATTTCTTTCATCATCTATATCAGAAAAACAGACAGAAGTTAGAGCAACTACATAAAGACTAGATGAGTTACCATCTTCAAAATAACTTCAACAGCACCTTTACCATCACCCAGAGCTCCGTCTATTTCATCAATTACCTATTAATATATTCAGGCAATTAGGTTAGTTATATGAACGAAATTGATGGCAAGTATTAAAGCATAGACCCACCAGACACTTAGGCTTTGAGTCAGCAATGACAGAGTTCATCTGAACTACATCGAGGATCTTAGCTTCGATGGTTGATGATGATCGGTCGTCACTTGCATTAATCTGTGCAAAATAGCACTCTGAATGAGAGCATATGGAGCACAAATTAAACAGAAAGCTTTAGAGCTTCTATGCCTAGGACAAGGAAGCACCAAAGAATGCCAATTTAAAGAAAAACTTTGCTTGGTAGATTAGACACAAGAGTTTGTCTTGTAGGCACAAGTTTACCAGTATAAACTGAACGTTAAATTACAGAATTAGAGCCATCAAAAGGCATAAGTATTGCATGCATATGAAAAATCTAACAAAATGTTTCCTTGTCGTTTTTATGTTAAATACGAACTCTTCCTACAGAAGATAGTACATGTTAAGTTACCATCTACTCTAAACATTCAAGCTACTAAGAATGGGCCAAATAATGTGTATCGTAATTTCACACTCCCCGTCACATGGGAGCCCATAACAGTGTTAAGCATGATTACATTGTTGGGCCAATAACAGCTTGAGCTTTTAGAACAAGTGGTAACTTAACATGGTATTAGAGTTCTCGTTTCGCAGGGTCTTGGTCTCGATTCTTCCCACTTTCATCTTTGCTTTCCGTACATCTGTGCACTTGGTATTGGTGCACCTTCATTTAAATCTCGATTTGTCTCTCTACTTGTGCAATGGAGGGCTTGTACCGTGGTGGGAGGGAGGCGTTAAGCATGATAAGATTGTTGCCCCATTCCTAACAGCTTAAGCTTTTAGAGCAAGTGGTAACTAAACAAACAGAACATAGAGGCACAAGTCAAATGCGCAAACGAGGGCACAATACGTGCATATAGGGTTAAACTGGTACAGTCGTTTTAGGATTGTGTCCCTTTTATATTTCTTGTTTGGTAAGTAAGATTTGGTTTTACATTTCCTATGAGATTGATGTCATCCCTGGAATCAACCTGAGTTGTGTTACTAAAACGTAAGAGCTTTGTGCTTTCTGGCCTGCGTGCATGGTGGATCACTTGAAAGCGGGGAGCAAATTTATTGTTTTTTCCCCTTTTGTGCAATCCCACTTTCTCCATTATATGAACACTCTGGTTCCACGTCAAAAGCTTGTGCTATGTGCTCAACAATGTACAGCATCCTTGATAAGTACATTCTATTTCGCTTTTGTGGGGCTTAGCATTTAAATGAAGTTACATTCCAGAACAGTTGTAAGAAAGCAGATAGATCTTAAATTATGTGTTAATGCTTATAAAAATAAAAGCAAACAGCAAACCTCCACCACACGATATCCACAATGCCTAGCAGCAACATGAGCAAGCGTCGTTTTACCAAGCCCTGGGGGACCACATAGTAGAAGGATCTGCAACAATCAATACCAAAAAGCTAAAACTAACGAAGGAAAATAAAGTATGTGGCAACAAATTGGATATAATTGAAAACTCTTGGAAATAATCCATATACAGCAGACTCTTGATTTACTTCTCCAGGTCAAGAGGTATAAATGTAATTACGAACTTTTGCTTTTGACTGTATCAACATTAAGAGAAATCATTCAGCAGATCTGTATCTTTGATGGGATAACTGAAATCACAACGTATGCCTTGAAGAAGAGTCTTTCAAACTTCAAAGTGGGTGAAATATTCATGTCAGCTCCAATAATCTTCGCAAACTTGAAATTCATGAAGTGCATAATGCCTAAGGAAATGTCACTGACAAATGTTATGTACTATCTAGTTAATCTGCCATGAGTGGAATTTCAGAGTACAAACCAAGTATTCCCTTTAAGTTGCATCAAGTTGTTTCACCTGCACTGGTGGAAACTCTCCCTCCCTCCGTCCCTCCCTCCCTCCCTTCGCTTTTGACCATATCAACATTACTTGAAATCAATAAGCAGATCTATATCTTTGAAGGGATAAAGTGAAATCACAACGTATGCCCCAAAGAGGAGTCTTCAAAAAGTAATTACACATAGGATGAATAATTCATGTCAGCTCCAATATTCTTCACAAACACTTGACAGTTATGAAGGGCATAATGCCCATGAAGTGTCACTGAGAACTGTCATGTGCTCTCGAGTTGATCTGCCATGAGGAGTGGAATTTCTGAGTACAAACAAGTATTCTCTTTAAGTAGCATTAAATTCTCCGACTGCCTCCCTTCCTCCCTCCCTCCCTCTATCTCTCTTACACAGACACACACACACACACACATATCAAGTAATATTATAAGGGAAAACATCCTAGGAAAAGAAATGGCGCTCTTGACTAACTAGCTTAGAATCAGAGCAGCATGCATATTATGCCTAGAAAATTCATAGCTAAAAGACATATTTAAAGAGAGATTAGGTTTCAAGCTCCTGTTAGAAGTGCTATCTCGCAATATAAGATTTAAGAACAACGTAACATTCCTGTCATTAGACAATTTCCTCTTTCCAGAAGGAAGTTATCGTAACTTACAAAAGGAAAAGCAACTTGTAGACTTCAACGCAATCCATTGCAAACCGTAGTTTAAGCCATGACATCTACCGACTTGAAAGATTCAGTCTAGGACAAATCTTAAAGCTGACCTTTTGTTCCGGTGGACCAGAAACCTTGTGCTTCTTGTTCAATAAATCCTGCATCCGTTTTAAATGACTGTTTTGTTGATTTACATTATCATACACTTTGAAGTTCGCTTTACTCAGACTAGGTTCTCTGTTTCTTCCAAAATAACTCCTACTGGAGAATTTTTGATGTTGAGCAACCGAAGAATGTATTCTCAAAGAAGATAAAACGTCATCTGTGGTACTCTTGATTTCAGATCCAAAAACACAAGAATCCCATTGTTTCAACCACAGGAGGACCTGTAGAACAGCAAGAGTAACTAATTTAGCAAAGGAAAAAAGTTACAACCGCATCATAAATTTCAGAAAGTAAAGACAACACATGTTGTACCTCACGATTAGTCTGTTCATCACTGAGAAGTTCCATAAACGAACTTGGAGCATATTTATCCACCCAAAGTTGTTCATTAGCTGCTGTTGCTTTGGGCAGAGCCATATCACTATGACATTCAGCACTAGCCTGCAAGACCTTCAGCACCAGCACAATAATGAGAGTTTCAGAAAAAACGAATACCTATAAGATATGACGTGTATTTTTCCTTCTGATAAGTAAACACATTAAACAAGCAAAAAGGCATCAATAAGAGGCCACAAACATGAACAAGAAAGCTATACAGTAACAAGAGTTACAAGACTTAAACTCCCCCAAGAAAAGCCAAAAATTTATCAGGAAAACCTGTAAACTCATGTTCTGTCCATAAAAGCGAAGTGCTCAGAACCAAGGACTTGAACTCGGCTAAAGAGAGCTCAACCGCTTCTAAAGCCCTAGTGTTCCTATCTATCCACAATGACCAAAAGATACACAAAGGTGTCACATCCCAAAGCTTCTACTTCTTCCGTTTCCTCTTATAGAGCAACCAACACAGCAGCAGCTCAGCCACAGATTTAGGCAAAACCCAAAAACTCGAAAGTGTCGAAACAGCAGTCCACATTGTCTAGGCAAATGACAATGTAACAACAGGTGATCCAAACTTTTGCCATCTGATTGACATGAAAAGCACCTACTTATATATATTCCATTAGGTTTCCTCAAGTTATCCCCTGTTAACGCCACATTTAAGCTACCTCCCAATTGAAAAAACCCACCTTCAGTGTTGCCAACATTTTCCAAATGGCCTTTTAAGGAAATGAATGAGACTCAGCAATACGTAAAAGACTTCACAGAGAACAGCCCCAAAATGCCCCTGCCACTCTATCCGAATTAAACTCATTGCAACTGACTGAATAAATTCTTCCAAGAAGCTCTGCTGCCAAACTTAATTCGCAGCCCTGGAAATTCCTTCTACACACAGGATTCCACACAATGCCAAAACTGCTAAGGACTAAACATTCTGCAACTCGGGCATTCTTTGTGTTGATATATGTCTTGTATTTATATCCCACATCGGTTACTCAAAGATGGTTGCAACTTGGTCCTTAGAATATAAGACATCTTGTCCCACATTGGTTGGATAGAGAAGATCCCTGCTTATCTCTAGTATAAGTAAGTTGTCTTGTATTGTGTTTAAGGTCAAGAAAAAATAGTCGTTCTTTGAGTAGGAAAACTAGTGAGAGATACACGTGAGGGAGTGTTGTAAATCTGACATGTGCAAAGTAGATTTGAGTTCTCTCATATCTCTTGTGTTCTCTTGTTTGGTTATCGTATTCTATACATATTTATCTAGAGCGATTTCGTAACAAGTGGTATCAAGAACATTCCAGGTTTATTTTTTGGCCAAAATTGAAATCGATTTAAGAGGATAAATATGTAGAACAACACGACCATGAAGTATGCCTGTGACAATTCGATGGGAAGACGAATTTTGGCATATGGCAGAGCACGGTGAAGGATTTGAGCGGTGCGATAAGGGATGCCGAAGCACGCATAAGGAGCGAGCTCGAGGCATTTGGAGAGCCCTTGCAGCGGACTGTCGCAAGTCAGGTGGAGCTAATCTTTAATAGATTAGATGACTTGGAGGTCGACAGTCGACTAACCGTGCTAGAGAGGAAAGTCGATGTGTTCGCAGAGCAGCTAGATGACTTGATCGAGGAGAGGGTCGCCCATTTCACCAAGTGGGAGGTGCAACGGCGCAAGGACCTCAAGGGGCAAGTCGCGGAGCTCTAAGAAGAACTAGTTGCTTGTAAGAGGGAGCTTACAAGAGCTACGAGGCAGGGGTGTATCGCGGTGTAGCCAAGGCGAAAGAAAACGCCGGAGCCGAGATCATACAATGGAACGAGAGAGGCGAGGCAGGTGGATAACTTCTTTTGGCACTTGGAGCGGTACTTTGAAGCCCTCGACATCGATGACGAGGAGGAGAAGGTGCAGCGGACTGTCGCAAGTCAGGTGGAGCTAATCTTCAATAGATTAGATGACTTGGAGGTAGTCAGTCGATTAACTGTGCTAGAATGGAAAGTCGATGTGTTCGCGGAAGAGCTAGATGATTTGATCGAGGAGAGGGTCGCCAATTTCACGAAGTGGGAGGTGCAACGGCGCAAGGACCTCAAGGGACAAGTCACAGAGCTCCAAGAAGAACTAGCTGTTTGTAAGAAGGAGCTTACAAGAGCTACGAGGCAGGGGTGTATCGCGGTGCAGCCAAGGCGAAAGAAAATGCAGAAGTCGAGATCATACAATGGAACGAGAGAGGCGAGGCAGGTGGATAACTTCTTTTGGCACTTGGAGAGGTACTTTGAAGCCCTCGACATCGACGACGAGGAGGAGAAGGTGCAGACGACGGTCATATACCTTACGGTCAAAACGTGGGAGAAGTTCAAGCGTGAACTACAAAGGCAGTTCTATCCGGATAGTGTCGATGATAAACCTTCGACGGCTGAGGCAGAAGGGAGCATCCGCAAGTATGTGAAGGAGTACTCGGCTTTGATGCTCGAAATACCGAAGATGTCCGAGAGGCAGCGACTATGCTTCTTTGTTGATGGGTTGCAACAGTGGGTTGCCACAGAGTTGCGGCGAAGGGAACCTCACGACTTGACTTCTGTCATGGCGATTGTCGAGAGGTTGGAAGACTTCAAGCAAGGTGAGAGGCCAAGATCTCCAAGGCACGAGCATGCCAATTATGGGGGAGACGGTAGGTCGAAGAGTGGCTCGCCCAAGGCAACCGATGATGAGCGGAGTGGGGACGAGGGACGTTGCCGCCATCCCAAGGAGAAGAAGAAGCACGAGGGAAGTCGCAAGCGGGGTGACTCTTATGACCATAAGGCTCATGTGGGGCCTAGAGGAGGATGCTTATACTGTGCAGGTCCGCATTACAGAAGGGATTGCCCACACAAAGGGCAAGATGATTGCGTTCCTCGAGAAGCACAAAGGCAGCAAGGGGGATTCTTCCAGCAGCGACAGGGAGACACGCATGGGGGCATTGCAGATGGTCAATGCGTTCGTGCAGAAGTCGAAGGAAGAAACTGCCAAGAAGAAGTAGAGCAAGAAGAAACCAGGCTTGCTCTACGCAACGGTGGATGTTGCCGGGAAGACTCAAGAAACGCTTGTGGATACCGGGGCCACCCACAACTTCATGAGTCCGAGGGTTGCCGAGTGGCTTGGGCTAAAACCAACTAAGGATGGGAGTTGGTTCACGGCCGTGAATGCCGAGGAGCGACTGACAAACGGAGTCGTCAAGAACGTCGATTTGAGGATCGGCAGATGGACAGGGAAGGCCGACTTCAACATCATCGACATGGGTGAGCTTGGGGTGGTGCTTGGGATGGACTTCATGGAGAAGTCGAGCACTACGCTCAATCCATATTGCGGGGTGATGATGATGGCGGGTAAAGAAGGCCAACCGGAGTGGATGATCCCATTGGTGTCCAAGGATAGGGCTGACGCACGTAAGGGGATTACTATGTTACAGCTGGACAAGGGATCGACGCTATGCTACGGTGAGCGGCAGATGGGGCCAAGGACCTACACAGTTGATATGCTCGTGAAGACAGTCACGACAGAAAAGTTCAAGCATTGCTTGAACTTGATTCATCTTCTTTCTTGTTGAGTTCAAGGTGGAGTGCATCCCTACCTTTAAGGGGGGATGCAAGGTGGAGTACCTGAAGAAGGTACTGAAGGCATATTACACTTTCCTTATGGAGTGGTTTGTTAATACAAGCCAAGGTGGAGATTGTTGATATATGTCTTGTATTTATATCCCACATTGGTTACTCAAAGAAGGTTGCAACTTGGTCCTTAGAATATAAGACATTTTGTCCCACATTGGTTGGATAGAGAAGATCCATGCTTATCTCTAGTATAAGTAAGTTGTCTTGTATTGTGTTTAAGGTCAAGAAAAAAGAGTCCTTTGAGTAGGAAAACTAGTGAGAGATACACGTGAGGGAGTGTTGTAAATCTGACTTGTGCAAAGTAGATTTGAGTTCTCTCATATCTCTTGTGTTCTCTTGTTTGGTTATCGTGTTCTATACATATTTATCTAGAGCAATTTTGTAACACTTTAAGACAGCAATGCCAAGATGTTCAGGGAATACCTAGCTAAGCTTCTCTTCCCCACACCAAAAATCCTATCAAAAACACAGCCACGTTCCATTGCCCAAGATGAATTTTAGATGATTGCGAAATGCATTTCAGCCTTTACCAATACGTATCCAAAAACTTAGTCCATAAGTTCCCCGAACCTCCCTTGGCCACCAATCACTGATCCGTGAACAAAATTTACGAAATAACCCTTGTCCACAAAGCACTTTTATCGATCAGATATTTCCATAACCATTTCCCTAGTAATGCAAGGTTGAACTGTAGCTTTTTTATGCCCAAACCTCTTTGCCCCAAAGAGGTGCACACACTACAACACTAGACGAGATGAAGGTATCTCCTTCCCCATACCCTCTGACAGAGATTCCCTCTCCAACTTATCTAATCTTTCAGCAATAGGAGTTGGAATGACAAGTAATGACACGGAGTGAGGAAACTAGAAAGGGTAGTTTTAATCAATGTAAGTCTCCGACCTCTTGATAGAAAGTCTGTACCAACCTGCCACGACCGGACCCCGCGAAGTCATGTTTTTGAACAGCGATTGAAATGGTGTTCCCGAATTGGTGTCATGAAGCACGGACACGGGTGCAGATACGCGGATACGGCATTTTTTATTTTAGGATACGGGTGCGGCGGAGATACGGCAAATTTTGTATATTTTCTTTTAACTATGTACACTTAGTATTGAATTTCTAAACAAACCAAGGACCATTTGAATCTAAAGAAAGTGCATAAAAGGATATATAATGCAATTTAATTTAACCATTCCACAATACTACAATACCATCAAATACATAATGACCACCACCAAATACATCATAATAGAAGTAGCATAAAAGTGTAGGCAGTGGCAAAGTTACAAAGTTCAAACCAATCATCAAAACAAAGCCATGATAAATAAAAAACAAAATACTTCATATTAACACATTGAAACACTGCATATTGTCACACACTCACACTGAAACACTAAAAGAATTGGTTCGACCGTCCCAACAATCCACAAAGAGAGAGGAAGACAGAAGGTATAGTGACAGGGATGGCAATGGCGCGGGTCTGATGCGGATCTTATAAAATCTGTACCCGCCCCGATAGTATTTATACACGACTCCGCTCTGCCCCGCCCCGCCCCGCCTCGCTACCGAATCAAGGATGGCAATACCATCCCGATCCGACGGACAATTGAAAAACCCAACCCCAACCCAATCCGCCCCGACCTCACTCAAGAATCAAACACATGATTTGTTCCGACATGTATGACATTTGTACTGATTACAGGGTTCTCATGAGAAGGAAGCAGATGAGGACATGGTGACATCTTCCAGAATATAGACCAAAGACCAATCCCAAAGGCCTTTCCAAATTCAAAATTTCCCTACTTGCAAAAAGATTCATATATTATATACACAAAATTGTCTCGCATTACTGCACTTCACAACTCCAGGACTATAAACAACTCCACTTCACAAATCCAGGACTACAAACAACTACAAACAATTATAGCCTCTGCAAGAGTAGTAATCTAGCCAATACAATGGGCACCCAGTTGACTACGCCAGTACGACATTCGGCATGGCTTGAATCGGTTGCCGGGCTGGGACCGTTAATGGTGAATCGGTCCTTGACAGTGCAATCGCTATTGTGGATAATAACGGTGAAGGAGTGGGCTGCTAGCTGCGGTTGTTAGTAGTGATGGATGGTGGCTAGTGGCGCGGTTGCTCGTGTAGGGGATGACAGGCGGCGCAGAGAGATGAAAGGCTGAGCGGCAGGCAAGACAGGGAGAGAAGAAGAAAAGAGAATAGTGTTCTTAGGTTTTTTCTGACTATTTATATATATGGAAATGGACGGCTAAGATCATAGTATCAGATTTAGGGTTAGGGAAAATTATACATGGGGCAGGTACGGGTCAAGGGCGGGTCGGATACCGAGGCGAATAAGACTAAATACCATATCCAACCCGTACCCGTTGCGGGTTTTAATTTTAGCTACCATACCCGCTCCATAACCCAGTCAAATTAAAAAAAAAACCGCTCCTATAGGACTGGGGTGGGGTGGATATCCGCCGGATGCGGATCAAATTGCCATCCCTATATAGTGTAGAGCAAAGAGAGAGGAAGACAGAACTTTACCTCTCGAGAAATAGGTGGGAACCCGTCGTCTCCGGGGGTCGCGGGTGGCCGCGTGTTGTCGTCGGTGGTCGTCGGTGCTCTCTCTCTCTCTCTCTCTCTCTCTCTCAGTCTTTCCCTTCTTCACAGATCAGTCAGAGGTGAGGGCCCATCGTCGCCGGGGGTTGCCAGAGTCACGCGTGGTCGCAGATGTTCACCTCCAGGGTCCTACCGCCGCTGCTCTCTCTCTCTCTCTCTTTCTCTCTCTCTCTCAGTCTCAGACCCTCTTCACAGGCGAAGATTAATCGTTCATTAGGTTAGTATAGGCTTATTGTCTACGTTTTGACCCCCGAAATTTCCATTCTAAGTATTTTGACCCCCGAAAATTCTTTTAAAAATTATGATTTGACCCCATAAATATCCAATACGCACCTGACCCGTATCCCATCCGCACTCGAACTGCACCCTATATTTACGAAATAAAACAACAAAATCGGATACGCACCCGCACCCGATGCACACCTGACCCGGTGCTTCCTCCATATATAAGCACCCGTGCTTCAGACTATTAGGGAGACACCCCACAATACAGCCGACTGAATGAGTCAATGCATCTACATCCAAAATCTCACCCACTGGGATAGCTTCACTCTTGGAAATATTGGTCCTGAATCCCGAGCAAGCTTGAAAGACAAAAATAGGAAATGGGAAAACGCAACTGTTCCTCCTTTACAAGAAAGGATGAGGTGATCATTGGCAAATAAAAGGTGTGATACCATAATTCCTAGCGAAGAAGTACCACCAGCATCAAACCCTTTAATAATCCCCCAGCCATAACGCGATTACTTGACCTACTGAGGGCCTCCATGACGAAGAGAATGAGGAAAGAAGAGAAAGAATCCCCCCTCCTCAATCCCCTACATGAAGAGAAAAGGCCCTCTGGAGCACCATTTGCGAAGATAGGAAATCTGGGTGTACCAATGGAGAAATTAATCCAAGACTTCCATTTCAAACCAAAGCCTATTCTTTCCATAAAATGCAGAAAGCTCCTCTACGTGATCATAAGCTTTTTCAGCATCTAGCTTGCAACCCTAAAATTTTGCTTCTTAGCCTTGTGCCCACACCTAGGAAGCCCGAACACCTCTCCTAGGTGGAGGTATGGTGTCCTAAATAGACGGACACCCTGACACCCTCCAGACACCGGCTGACACGTGTCGGACACCGCTGATCGGAGTCGGAAATTTTTTTTTTTTTTAATTTCCGACACTGTGTCGGACACGGCGTTGTGCAGTGTCGGACCGTTTGGGTCTAATTCGGAATTTTTGGAACTAATTTCGGGGGTCAATCTGTAATAAATAGAATATGTGGGGTTTTTTTTTACAAAGCCATTACCATCTGCTTGACTCACCTCACGGGTGCCGTCTCCTTCCCTCTCACCTCACGGATGCCCTTTTGAGCCATTACCGACTCGGAGCTGTCGTCGGAGCTCAGTCACCAACATTCCGAAGCCGACAGATCCAGTCGTCGTCGCCAGCTGTCTTCGTCGCCATTGCCCGAGCTCACTTGATCGTTGCCGGAGGTCCTCCGCCGCCGTCAAGACCCACAGGTTCTTCTTCCTCATCTCGTCTCCCTTCCCTCTCTGTCGAGTCGTTTCTTTCTTTTCTTTTCTTTTTTCTCCCTCTGTCAAGAGTCGTTGACTCGTTTCTTTCTTTTTTTTGACTTAGCATTTGTACTGACTACTGAGTGAAAAAGTCCCTCTCTTCTTTTCTTTTCTTTTTACTTAGTTATTTTGTCCAGTACTTAATTTCAGAAATGTTGTTATATTAGCGATTTAGTGTATATTTATTAGGTTTAATTGCACTGTAAACCCTGTGTTTTTCAAAGAATTGAAATCAAAACCCCAAAGTTTAAAACTCGACATCTAAGACCCCAACGTTTGCCATTTGTTGCAATCTCTGGAATTTATTAACGGGGATTAACGATTTCGTTACTTTTTAAGGGCATTTCTGTCATTTAGATTATTTTTTAAAAACAATTCAGCAATAAACTTGTTAAACCAATTTCGACGGATGAGATCAAAGTAAAGGAAAGGTTGGATGGTAATTTTTCCCTTATTTTCTTCCTTTTCCTTTCTCCTTCTCCTTCACCTGCCCTAATCATCGCCGCCTCCACCTTGACTCACCATAGCTGTGTCCCCTGCCGCCGGTGATTCTGACTGCTACCCTTCTCTTTCGTTCTTGCGACGAGGTTGGGAAGGCCATTTGGTACTATCTGATCCTTCGCCACAAATACGTCGCAACAATCTCCACTGTCCTCGCCTCTCTAAATCCAGAAATGATTCATCCCCACCAAAGCTACCTTGAATTAATTGATGTCTGGCTATGCTCTACTCATCAGGTGTATGTGAATACCAATAATAATATATTTGTTAGAAAAAGAGGAGATTAGGTTGGACATCATGCTCAGAGTTTTGTTTTGAGATTGCTTCAAAAGCGCATCACAAGCACCTCGAGTGCTGCAGTTTAACTAGCTTGGTTATTTTGGAGTTTGTACTCCAAACTTCAATGAGACAGGCAACATGATTGTCCTTATGGCTAGTGGCTGGGGTGGGCAGCTATGGAAGAAGCAGGTTGGGCAGGTGGAAGTGGGAAAGTAAGTGTTGGTGGTGGTGGAAGAAGAAGGTATGGCCAAAAGAAAATGAAAAGACAAAACTACCCTTAAAAGTAACGAAATCGTTAATCCCGTTAGTAAATTCCAGAGATTGCAACATATGGCAAACGTTGGGGTCTTAGAAGTCGAGTTCTAAACTTTAGGGTTTTGATTGCAATTATTTGGAAAACACAGGGTTTACAGTGCAATTAAGCCTATTTATTATTACTTGTATATTTATTATTGTTTGTTATTTTAGATTGTGGAATGTATTTGATATTTATTAAATACATATATATATAATAAAAATATATTAAAAAATAGAGGTGCCCTGCGATGTCCAAAATCTGATTTTTTGGAAATTGCGGTGTCCGGTGTCCCCGTCGGTATCGGTGTCCGACACCGTGTCCGTGTCCGTGCTACCTAGGCCCACACACTCATTCGCGATCAAGACCGCGTCCAGAATTTGTATCCATCCTCCAAACATGTCTGATATATTGTCGAGCACACCTTTCAGCTGACAAGAGAGCACCTCGGGTAGTAACTTGTATGCATTACTTGTCAAGCTAATGGGTCTAAATTTCAAATAACAGCAGCTCCGCCATTTTCTGGAACCAAGGCGATAAAAATGGCATGGAAGCCCTTCAAAACAACCCATTCTGAAAGAATGCCCCCAAAATAGTATGCGTAATTTTTCTTTCTTTTTGGCAATTTCATATACTTTTTCCGTCTATAACACCTGGCATCTAAACCAAGGGTACATAAAAAATCTGAATCACTAAAAGGTTCTTTCCAGTTCCTAAGAAGTCAGTCAAGTGAGAGAGAAGTGCCTCTCCATCCTAAACAAGTCCACTCAATCTGAAAGCTAATAATCACATTCCAGAAAGCAACTACATAGATTGAATTAATTCCGAAAAAAAATTCATTGGTATAAAAAAACCCCATTACAGCAACAGCTATCAAACAAATTAACCATGCACACATCACGTAACAAGTTACAGTTGGGCTTGTGCATGGCCCAGCGCCCGAGGCTCTCACCATGGGGAGGATTAGATGTATGCATATTCGTCTTACATTTTTAGAGGAGATTTTTTGCTATCAAACCCATGACCTCAAGGAAATTGAAGGACCAATCTTCCTGTTGGGCCAAGGTCTAACAAAGTTGGGGATGAACTGAAAAATAGCGGCTTTAAAACACAATGGCAGCGTAACTCTGTGATGCTCTAATAACAATCCACTCTTGGCCTCAAGAGGTGCACAATACAGTATTTGAAACTGGTTCTGATATTTCTACTCAGCATCTATTATGAGTTATCCGTCATGATGTGTGTGTACCTTAGCAAAAGCATTCTCCTCCACTCGGTGTATCAGGACACTAATGGGTTCCGGAATTAAACCTGCATAGTTGATGGGCTATCTAAATCAGTTGAGCTTCAGCTACTAAAACTTTTCCAAACTTGTGCACATAAGCAACATAACAATGAGACCAATCATATTCTAGTTACACAAGTTCCGGAGCAGAAGGAGCAATACGAGTTCAGATTAACTAGCAAGAAAGGCAGGGACAAAAGAAAAAGGAAACTGTGTGTGTACTTGAGTTCCATCTGTTAACTTTTTTATTCTGACAGCGGATAAATACATAACTTACCTGATAGAATCAGCTTTTCTTTAAACAATTTGATGTTCTATTAGTCTCAATCCTACTTCTGTTTCTGCCATGGGATGTTAGCTAGTATAAAAACTCTTTTTTCGAAATGCCACAAGTACTAAATAGAGAAAGTTTTGACTTGACTGCTAATCAACTTGTAGTAGCGTGCAGAACTTACTTACGTGTTCTCATAGCTGTAGTACCACACTATGCTTGACACTCCTCAAAAATGGCAGATTAATCAATGTTCTAAGGCACTGAGAAAGAAAGTGGCCATGAAATGCTTTTGGCATGTATGAACGTTTACAATGAACCAAATTGACAAAGAGGTGCAAGTGCCAGTTTTATCTGTTGTTAAAAGGTTACTAAGGACTTGCTCAAGGTTTGTCCCAAGACTAATCCATTCATGCACAACCTAAATAAGCGAAATGTACTTCTTAGAGCTAGAATTCTTGTCCTAAATGATAAACAACAGAAATGATACTATCCACTGACTTCTCAGTACAATAATGATAATAGCAGAAAGAAAAATTGGCCAAGTAAACAATTATAACACTCAAATCTCTTTTCTACGCGCCAAAAAGTCGCAAATCAAACAATAATAACACTTGATATCCTTTTCTACATATGCTTGACCCAACAGCATAAAGCTTCCCACTTTGAATTTTAGCCAATTCGTGCCAGTCTGAATATAGAACCTAACTCAACTCTACTTACATATCAGATAACTACTGTTTGACCAGAATATGTAAAAATTAATAACAACTCAACGTCAACACTCTCAAAGTCAAAGGAGATAAAAATTACGAAACGACCAATCAAGTAAGTAGTGCTCTAACAATACCAGTAGAATATACTTTCACGTCCAATTTCTTCACTCGCTCTTCCCTCTCGACCACCCTACTTATCTTTGCGTAAACCCTCTCCCCATCAGGCCCGGTCACTGGAATACAGTCCCCGTCTATCTCCGACGCGTATCTCGAGACAATCTTCACCTTATCCTCCTCCTCCAATGCCACGTCATCTGCATTTAACGCCTCATTTCGGGTCGGCGAGTACCTCAGCAAGTCGTCCTCAAAATCAGTATCAGTTCTGCTCCGGTTATTCAGTGATGACGAACCAGCAATTTCTAAATCTGGCGCCGTTAGCCCGTCAATTTTGCTTCGTTTATCAGTGGCATTGGGATTTGGCGAATCTAGGGTTTCGAAAAGGAAGCGCTTCTTGGAGGTAAATGGATTTGGGGGTATGGGAGGGAGGGGCAGTTGTGTGATTTGAGGGGGTTTGGGGGGTAAAGATAGGGTGGGTTTAGGGGGTGGTTGGTGGTGGTGTTGTTGTTCTTCTTCTTCTTCTGGTGGTGGTTGTGGTGGTGATTCGGCGTCGTACCGGTCGTCGACGACGTCGTCATCGGGAAAGTTGGAGTTGGCTTCGAGCCATTCGAGCTCGTCGGCCATGGGGATGTCCATTTCGTCCATTCCACAAGACGCTGTGACTGTCGGATTTTGCAGGTAGAAATGCCTAAGGCTGTAACTATTTGTGCGTGACTGTGTGAGAGAAACTTATTTCTTTTGGCGGGAAAGTTAGGACTAGTAAAGCGGCGAAAATAGGCTTTGGTAGTCGGTTCTAAAAGGTTAAATTTCGTATCCTCACGTCGTACCTATGAAAACATTTGTACTCCCTAAATTATCAATGTTATTCTCATGTTTATTAAAAAAAAAATTTAATTAAAAAGAATAAATTACACACGTCACTTTTGGAGTTTTTCCTAAACTACACACAATTCCATCTATCTTCTTTTATTACACGCTACTCCCTGAAGTTTGTACCCGTATTTCATGAAACTACACAAATCTGACAGGACGTAACTCCATTTGGAGATTCTTTGACAAATCACTTTTTTTTTTATACCCAAACTATCATCCCTTTGTTGAGTCAAAATCAAGCTTGTCTTTTTGGGTTTTTAAACATTCAAGAATTTAAATTGTACAACCAACAATTCAAATAGTACAACAAATAATACAGGAACAATTCACATTGCAAGCCCTACCATCAACCAAAGTCAACAACATTACTGGCAACCCCATCAATCCCACTGGAATTAGCACCACGATCACCAAGCCTACACTGGCAACACCCTCCGGATGCCAATCGCGACCCACTAACAACCCCACCAACGGTTATCACACTGCGCAACGCCACCACTGACAAGCCACCACCGCAACCACCACGACCCACCACCCGGCAAACACTGTTGGTAACACCATGTGTGTGTGTGTGTGAGATATATATATGGGGAGTGGAGACCACACTGCCCCGCCGCGACCCACCACCGCCAGCGCACCCACATATAAATCCGGCCCACCCACGACCACCCAACGGCCATCCTAACACACCCACAACCATCGACGACCACCAATCACAAAACCCAAGGGCCACCCACGACCACTCATGCATCAGGTCTCGAGTCAACAGACTCATCAATGGCCACCACATTGCCCCGCCATGACCCACCACCGGCGGCCCATCCACATCTAAATCCCACCCACCCATGGCCATCCCGTCTCACCCATAACCACCAACAGCCATCAATCAATAAACCGGGATACCTTGCCCCTTGGTGGGTTACACATTGTTGCTCTGCCCCCACCCCTCATATTTAAATGCTTAAAAAAAAAGTTTAAAATTTTTCTTTTTAAGAGTTTGGGACGTAATGGGTATTTTGAAAATCTATTTGTTTTAGGAATATAAATATATATCTTTTAGGTGTCTGATACGTACAATCATAGGAGCACACAACAAAGTTTAGAAAAGTCTCCAGAGAATCTATAGGGAGAGACCTTTGGAGAACAATTTGAGGTAAGAATTCAATTTAATCGTTGAAATGAGATTCATAGTAAGAACCCTATGAATTTTATTTATTGTTAGAACCTAATTGAAATATTGGGGTATGTTAAATTTTAGAGATTTTGGTACAATTGGATTGAAAAGATTAAAATTTTGAATTTAATCGTACAATTAAAGGTAAGGGTTTATTATTTTTGAAATCTGAATCAGCGTTGAACCAATCAATTTGATAATTATAAGGATTTATTCCGTTAACTCGGCGCTACAGTTGAATTCATCGTATCTCGTAAGGGCTTTGGTTGGTTCAATATTTGATTCATCGTTGATTGATCAGCTTGATTTTACGGGTCACTTCCGTTGTTTTATTTGAGAATCTAACTGTCACGTTCTTATCTGATTACTGAAATAGTGTTCTTTTTCCCATCTGTTGAAATCTTTTGGTATTGATATTCCGTGCAAAGCTGCCAAACTATTGTTATCTGACATGAACTGCTCCGCATTAAACCCTTTCTCATGATTGTTCAGCTAAAAACTTGAGTTGCCGACTTCTTGGTTTCTTCTTGTTACTTGTGTCTTCTCCTTAATATTTGCAATGAAAAGGAATCACCAAAGTATGACTCATGCCATTGACTTCATTAGTAGTATGACATTACAGGTTTTGGCTTTATTCCTTTTTAAACACAAACCCATGAAGCCTTATTTCAGGTTGCGCCCAAAGCAACTCCTTGTCAATTCCCAATTGGGTTTTCTACCACATGTCAAGTTCTAGTGTATTCTTGTGCTTTTATGTTCCTTGTGAGCTGGAACTTATTTGTATTCCCAATGAACTCGTATGCATGCTGGTTAAACCAAATTAACTTGTTTAAGTCCTCATTTTGGTCCTCTTTGTTTTACATCCAAAGTTGCATTCCAAGTCCTTTGATATACCCTTCTCTGATTATTTTGTTACTATTTATACACGTTTCTGCCATTCTACCTTCTGTAACTTCGGAGTAACACTTGGTGTGATCCATGGCCGCTAGGTGTATATGACCCATTAGTTTACGTTGAATTTTTTTTGTGAGGTGTCTCGTCGAATTCATTGACACGTGTCGATAACTGTGTGAGCCATGTCACAATGTATGTGACTTTATATTTCTGACTTACCCACGTAGATTGGAACGTGGGCTAGCTCAGTGGGATGAGCTAGAGATCGCGATCTTATTTTCTGAACCTGGTTCCACGTGTCAGTGATGACATGTGTGACCTTATTCTGAATGGCTCTAGAGTGTCAGTTTCTGTACAAAATATATTTTGGCATTTCGAAATTCTTTTGTGTATCTGTTCCGTTAAAATTCTTTATGTCCGCAACTTCGTTTTCTTAGGCATTTTTGTTTTCCTTTTGATTGGTCCGTTGAGCGACCTTACTGGGCATTTGGCTCACTCCCTTATTGTTTTCCTTTCAGGTGATCAGTAGGTGAGATTGGATTACAGGGTTAGCTGTGTAACTGAGAGCTAACAATTTTATATCAGAGTCAGTATTAGTAGTTTAG